>QANT01008672.1:0-12033 GCA_003254885.1 Purshia tridentata
TTATACCCATTGAAACATTCTTGTGAAACTGATATAAAAAGAATACTTTTCACCCAATGCAATATCCAGCAATCTTGCCGTACATGCGCAAGGCCCACAACCTGCCGTACACATGCAGGGCCAATAGTCCTGCTGTACATGCGCAGGGCCCACTACCTGCCGTACGCATGCAGGGCCAACAATCCTGCCGTACATGCGCAAAGCCCACTACCTGCCGTACGCATGCAGGGCCAATAATCCTGCCGTACATGTGCAGAGCCGGAGACTGTCATACACATGCAGGGCCAACAACTGCCATACGTGCACGCAGGGTCACCCCCAAAGGGCAAGGCATCCCGGCACACGGCCCAAAGCCTACGTATGTGCCGTGATGGGTCCCAAAAACCTATACAAACTGATATGATGAACTGGATACTAAAAGGGTGCTTAAAAACAATACCAACCCATATAAATCAATTTCAAAACCTTTTTAGATTAGACGAAAATAGTAATAACAACCCAATCCAATTGTTCACATGAGACCACTGTAACGACTCGTACCTTTTAAGTACATTATAATAGGGCCCAAAATTGACTTTTGGTTCTAGTAAGATTTTAATGTTGTCCTTGAGTCCATTAGGAAGGCCTCGAGCTCACGGGTTCGTCGACACACGGCATTGGTCGTTTAGAGCCACGGTTAGAATGTTAGAAACGTGTTAAGAGACCCAAAAGTTGACTTTTTAAATTACCCGAATTCCAGAGTTGACTTTGATATGGTTGCGTAGAGCTCGACTCCACAAGTTCGTAGACATGTAGCATGCGTCATTTGGAGCTACGGTTTGAGAAATATGGAGGTTCAAAGTGAGGGGCAAACTTGTAATTACGTTGAAATGGGTTTAAATTTCTAGAAATTTCTGGAAACTTTCCCCCCTTTATTTCTCTCTCTTCTCTCCCCTCTCCACGCGCAGGCAGCAGCACCCCCCAGCCCGACATCTCTCCTTTCCTCTCTCCCCTGCGCGACCACCTAGCCCTTCTGGCCACCAATACCCACCGGCGACGTCGCCAGTCGCCGGCCAGCAAGCTCATGCCGCCCCCAACCCCTCTCTCTTCTCTTTCCCGATCTCTCTTTCTCACTTGCGCGCGACTGGAGCTTCCAGCTCTAACCATTTCCAGCAACACTAGACGACGAAACGGTCGAGAACCACTCCCCAGCCGCCGACCGTCCCTACCCAAGCTTCCCCATGCCGGCCAGCCACGTTCCAGCAAGAAATCAGCTCGGAAAACTCCCCAAAGCCGCCGACCCTATCCTCAAATTCCGGCCAGATTCCGGCGTCAGCTCCTTGATTTTAGGTGGGTTTTTCTCCTCTCCTTGTGGGCTTCCTTTCCCTTATTGTTGGGTTGTTCAATTTTGAGAAATTGTGAGAGATTGAATTTGGGGGTTTGAAGGTATTTTTGGGTTTGGCTTAGATTTCCAAAATTAATCCAAATTGTGTAATGTTGTGGGCGATTTTCGTCATTAGGAACATATAATCGAAGTTTGGAACGAGAAATTTGGGAAATTTCGAGGAAATTAGAAGTTTGATTGTTGGTGCTTATGCCCATTTCAAGATTTCTAGAAATTTAAGGTGTTTATGATAATTTAATTGAAATTGGGCCTGATTTTTACCTTTAGGAACGATTATTAAGGTTTAGAATAGTCAATTTGAAGGAAATCGGAGAAGTGGTGAGTTTGGGACGAAATTGGGCACTTATGGGTTGTCAAAACGACACCCAAACGATCCTCGGTCAAGTTAGGTGGAATGGAGGTTATTGGGGAAAATTACCGGATAAAAATAAGCTAGTGGCATGGGTTTTGAGTCGAGACGAAAAATAAGTTGGGCTATAGTTAAATATAGATTTTGGAGCGTAAGGCCTAAAATGTGCACTTGTGTTTTTACGATCGTAAATTGAATAGTATTCTAATGTATTGTCGTTCTCGTATTAGGCGACGTTCCCGAGCCCAGAGACGATCCAGCCGGAGACCAAAGCTAGGCTATCTCTGTGAGTGGACTTCGTTTCCTAAAACTTGATTTATGAATTCTTTATGAATTTCATGATTTAGTTCGTATTTATATTTTAAGTTTTAATTGAGTTTTATTATTTGAGAAATATTATTTGATTCTTAAGTATGGTTTGAGGATTAATTCATGGAAATAGATTTGATATGCTCGGAAATTCTTTTTCATGATAACTTATTCGAGCCGTTAGATTTTGGAAACGTTTTGATTTCTCAAGTAAACGTATTTGGTTTATTCGTATCTTGAAATATTAGAGGTTTGGTTATCGAAAAAGGATTTTATAATGATTTCACAGTATTGGAAAATTTATATGTTTTATGGGCGAAAAGAGATTTACGGGAAATGGTTTTCAAACCACCCTTCGCAATACCCTTCAGATTGTCAGATTATATAGGTCTTTGGGACCCATCACAGCACACACATAGGCTTTGGGCCGTGTGTCGGGATGCCTTGCCCTTTGGGGGTGGCCCTGCGTGTACGTATGACAGGTATGTTGGCCCTGCATGTGTATGACAAACCCTGGCTCTGCACATGTACGGCAGGATTATTGGCCCTGCATCCGTATGGCAGGTTGTGAGCCCTGCGCATGTACAGCAGGCTACCGGCCCTGCATGCGTACGGCAGGTCGTGGGCCCTGCGCATGTACAACAGGTTCGGTGGGTAACTGTTGGGTGATTTTGTTATTAAATCAGTTTCATAAGAATATTTCAAAGAGTATAAACTTCCAGTTCTGTTTGATGTTTGTTAGTTTGATTAATTTTAAATATTTTTCCCAGAAAATCTCAAAGTGGATTTTAAAGATATTGATTTACATAGAGTCACCAGTGGATTTTTACGAAATATTTTAAAACTGGGGGATTTCAAAGAAGGTTTGCGAAATTTTAAGGAACTTGAAAGTAAAGGTTTATAAATGCTTATTTTGGTTTATGTCCACTCACTGAGTTATCTCATTAGATTTATCCTTTGTTGTTGTTTTAATTTCCCCCCCAGGTTGTAGCGGTCGAGCAGTCGAGCCAAAGACGTCGAGGCAATTTAGTTAGCTGGGTAGTTTATAGGTGTTTAGTTATCCTTGTAAACCTTATTTTTCTTAGTGAAATTTTGTAGCCAGCCTTGATAACCCTTTGAATAATTAATTAATTGGTTTGAAATTTGGGTCGGAGACCCTTTAGTTGTGGTAGAGGAGCTGTGGTACTTAGAAGTGTTTTTGCAAGTCTTCGTGAAGAAAGGGTTAGTCCAATTTCAGGGGAGGTTCTGCCGAATTTTTGGTAGGATTTTCCTTGATATTAGATTCCCGCAGGATCACTCCGATTTCCAGGGAGGAATTCGGGGAGGGTCCTGTAAACCACCTTGTAGGCTTTCACTGACCCAAAACAAAACTTGCGAACACCTTTCAGAAGACCCAACATTCATGCGTTAGCAAAAGGACCAAAAATTACCGAAAAGGACACGAAAAGAAGAAAAATCTCGATCCTATCCTACAATTTAGTTGCGGCCCAAAAGACAAACAAAAACTACAACCCACTTAAAAACTGAAACAGCTTACCGAACAAAAGACATGCAGCCCGCCTAAAAATTGAAAACTGATAATAAAAACCCAACCCAGAACAGTGTCAGCAACTGACCCATTCCAAAAAGCAAGCTGAAACAAACTGTTCATCTTCTACTTACGAATGTCATATCGGCAAACTAAGAAACAACACATAAAAAGCAAAATTGAAAATATCAGAAAAGCAAGTTCAAGTTTAAGGCAGAAGACTCATTGGTTTTTTACCTAAATCTTTCTTTGAAGAAAGGAGAAATTTATTTAGACCTAAAATATTACCCAACTAATTCCATTCTCAACCTTCATCCCTTAGGCATTCTCTTATGGTAACCCCATATCCCTGTTTTGGGTATCAAAAAGTGTATTTTTTTAATTATGGGGATAAACGTTACAATAGTGTTGAGGACAAAAATGGGGATTAATATTTGAAGACATATTTACTCAATCTTAAAACTGATTAATTACCCATTAATCAAAAGTTTACAATCTTCAATGACTATGAATATTATATTATGATTAATAATTTATTTTTCTCTTCAAAATGATACCAATTTTAATATTTTAATATTAAAATATTAATAATGTTAAACGTTAAACATATTTAAACTCAGGCAAAAAACTTGACACACAAACTCAAAATGCATAAAAGTAGTTAACACAACATTATTTCCTTTTATTTAAGAACTCGAGCAATGACAAACAAAATAAATTCATCACACCAGCCTTAACTTGACCCCAAATGATGACATAAAGTTAGAGACCACAACAGCAACTCAATTAAAAATAAACAAACACAACAACAGCACTCAACAACACAGCCACAAACACAATAACAACACTCGACAAGAAGGCCACAATGATCTTCTAATTTTCTTGGTGGAATGCATCAATGGATGTCAGTCTAACCAGTCATTTTGGTGCTCTGGGGGCCAATCAGGGAGAGATCCATGTAAAGCTTTATCGATCTTCGCATCCAACTCAATTATATTCTTCACACGGTAATGGTTTGGAAGGCTTGCGTAAGCATGAAACTTGGGCTTCTGGCTCATGCAAGTGGTTCAGCCATTAATGGTTACCATTTAGGTGATTGGCCAAGACCTTGAGCTCCAAACTTATGCAAAAGTTAGATATTAGGATCAGGATAATCTCCACACATTTGCACAAGCTCCAGTCTAGTTCGAGTGCCTCTTTGCTCAAGCAAAAGTCGCAAATAGTGGTGCAATGGGGTTGTTGGAGGGGGGCACTTATAGCTTTTCTTAGATGAAGAAGCCATTTCTAACAATTGGTAGTGGGTGCACCTTATCGCAGGTTTAAACCTTTTTATTTATAGGAAAACAAGAGCATGATTTGCTCATTGGATTCCCTGATTTTTCCTAGTGGTAAATTTCACCCATGTGAAGTAATAGTTGCATGCATTAGTAAAAGTGTGGAGTCAGTATATGAAATCTTATCATGTCTTGAGTGAATGGTTACTAGCACATGTGAAATCAGTGTATCATGTGTTATTATCAGTGTATTGTTTTGTATCATGTAAGTCACAAAAACGGAATCAATATCTTTATTTCATTTCACGAACTAAAAACCAACAAACATAAACTTAGGTTAACATAATTAAACAGTACTTGGGAACAAGCTAGTCACATACACATATAATTCAACATATTTTATTGTAAACCTATTAGCACATATTACTTCAACAACAATAAGAAACATAACTCTAGCTTAAGCAAGTGGTGCCCTCCTTTGCGAATCTATATGTGTTCAATCAAATTCTTTTTCAGGGATGCATTCACATGTTTGTTTCTAACCAAGTTGCAACTAACATTTTCCTCAAGTAGAGTTGATGGAGTCCCACCTTGTATGCATGGTTCCACACTGTCATATTATGTTTCTGCCCTTCTAACGGTCTCCTCTGCGTTTAACTCCTATCAAGCTGAATCATCTTCATTTCGCTTATCATCGACAATCATATTATGCAATATGATACACGCCTTCATGATATAGCCAAAACATCGGTATCCCAATTACGAGTTGATCATTTGATAATCTACATCAGGCTTTCAAAATACCAAAAGCCTATTCCACATCTTTACGATACCTATCTGGTCTCTGCTTAAACAACCTGTGAGGTACAGAAACTGAAGTGCGTATTGATGATATCATTGTTGCCCACCGAAGGTAGATCTTGTCAACTAGATAGTATGGTATAGTGAATTGTATATCATTTACGACGTATTTGACTCAGTAGGCTCTTCCAGATATCTCTGCATCAAATAAATGTGAGAAATCCAACACAAAAATGTCATTGTAAGAACCCAAAGATCCAAAGTTTGCGTGCCAAATCCACATGTCGTAACTTGCCACTACTTCTAAAATAACAGTCGAAATACGGTAATGCCACGATAGTGAGCTTGATCTGCCATGAGGCAATTTTGCCACACCTAGTGCATGCAGTCTGATTTCAATGATACCCGAAAATCCTCTAGAACTCCCCTTGCATAGGAGTCTTCGTATGTCCTCCAAATTAGGTCTATGGAGAGACTCTGCATCATAAATGTGGATAATGGCTCGACGGAATCTATATAATGAATTTTATACTGTGCTCTCACTAATGGTCAATTGCTTTGCCATGTGGTCGAAGGGATTGCCATATGCCATCGCTCTCAAGGCCACAATCAACTTTTGATAGGGTGTGAAACCATACCTATCGGTTGTATCTGATCTGTATTGGAACCACTTATTATAGATGCACACATCATTTAGAATCTTATTAAATAGTGGTTGATACATCTGATACTGTCTACGAAATGTCACTGTGTCCTCTATAAGCCTGGGGATGAAGTAATTCGCCATTAGTCGGTCATGCGTGCCTTTTCTATCTAGATGAGTGCAGTGTCGCAGGTGGTCGTACCTCTGTGCTGGCGTTGTGGAGCCACGGTTGATTGACCTATCTGCAGCATTAAATGCTGCATTAACCTTCGTCCTTGATGCCTCTACCAATAATGGTTGTTATCGGAAGGGTCAATTTGAGAATTGCTCGAAGAGGACAATAAATAGTTGTAAAATTTCTCTGCATTAGTCTCTATCGTATAATAAAATATCCACGATATGTAATAAATAAGTTAAAGACAGTGTGGTTGAAGGTATCATAATTTATATACCATAAGTTGATTGGTGTAGTCATTTCATGCAAGGAGTAGTTATTCATAGAGGGAGTAGTCATTCATGCAGGCATAATGAGTTGTTGTGTCATGAATATGAGCCAATTTAAATATAAAGAGACTGGGTACATAAATATAATAAAAAACACTATTTCGAAATATAAAACATAAATATAATAAAAACCACTATTTTGAATTATAAAACATAAATATAATTCAAACCGGATACATAATAAAAGCATATTCATAAATAATTCAAACCTTAAACCTAAACATAATTCAAAATATAAATCTAAACATAATTCAAATCTTAAACATAAAGCTAAAATACAAACATAATTGTTAGAGAAAGTCTACATGTAGTTGCAATACCCCGGGTATGGCTCATTGAGGTCAGAGATATCTGGGTAGTATCCAGATGAGCTTTGAGTCAAGCTTGAGATAGCACATGCATGCCTTCTTGCAACAATTTCTTCTCAATACTCTTTTTGAATGTCAGACATGTTCGACAAGTCTTTCTTTATAATGTTCATTTCCTCGTAATCAACTTGTTTCTCAAGCTTTAACTTATCTCTTGCTTCTTATGCTTAATCTTTCGCCTTATTTCTTGCTACCCTTCTTGTTTCTATCTGAAGCCACATCTAATTAGAGAACCATGCCTTTTCATTGTATTTGTCAACTACTTCCACCATTGCAACTTGGTGGGGGTCAACTGCCTTTGCCTGCTTTGCTTTATTTCGTCCTACTGGCCCTGGACGAGACGGATCTACCAGTTGACATGATGGAGAGTCATCATTTGTATCAAGGGCCACATCGTTCGGATCATCAGGTGTGTCATCAGTCGGTGGTTCACTAGCACTAGCTCCAGTGGAAGTATTTGCAGCTGTTACTTGGCACATTCTTTTAAATTTTTCCAAACATGGTGCAAGAAAAACATCTTTGATGTCTTTCCCTTGTCTTTAAACCTCACAAGTGTGTCTGCAAACTACAAAAATTACCACACATTGAATAAATTGTTAACTCTAAAGTATGGCACAAAAATACATAATTAAATTAAATATATACAATTATAAAATAAAACTTACCACATTTTCATCATTCTAGCCGCTTTTCCAATTTCTCTCGGCCTCCAACCACGAGGCATAAAATCTGGTGCAATCCACTGCAATGTCCTTCCATTTTACTCTTGCTGCGCCAGCCGATCGAATAGTTGGTGTACCCAAATTTCATTGAAAAACCTCATAAACCGACCCTCAAAATATATCAATTTTTTTTTTTATTCACAACAAGTACGGAATTCAGAGACTTCTCTAGCCAAGCTTGAACTAAAGCTTAATCTTCCTCTATGGAAGAACTAACACCTCTACCGGCCTCCATTTTGAAATCACTAAATTTGGTGAAGGTATTGTATGAAAGAGTGGAGATGTGAAGAAAAAATGTTAGATAATGAGGTATATATAGAATTTTAGGATAACTAGCCATTAGTCATATTTTTTTAAATTTAAAAGCAATATCTATTTTTTTTTTAGGGGTTTTTATAATATTTTTAATGGTTTTTTTTAAAAAAAGTTAAAATCGTATCTAGGCCGTTGGAAATCATAGGCCCGTGGATCACATCCTTTCAAAAGTCTGAAAAGTGATCGTTACTTCACTTTTTTCCTCAGCCGTTGGATGCACATTGGTTAGTTGCTCTTATTTGTCCGTGGGAGTGACACGTGGGCAAGGAAGAAGCAATTAGCCAACTGACATAGTGGCCCAGCTACTTTTCATGTTGTCAGCTGTGTTCTGCAGCATTCTCTCTCCATCACGTGAGTTTCTTGGCAGCTTTTCAAATCATGGCTTTGGGGGATCAGTTATCCTCACTGATGGGGATAAGTTAAAGGGATCACATATTTTGGGACCCAAAACTCCAACCCATTACAAACTTATTATCCCCAAAATATAGCTATTATGAAGATTTAGGGTTCCATTTTCGGGTCCACAAGAAGAGGCCTTCCTTAGAGAACCTATCTTGTGTTTGAGTTATAGGTCATTGGGTTCAAATTCCAAATTTTAAATTTCATTAATACCCATGATTAAGGTCTAATTTCTTATTTTTAAGATTTATGCTTTTCGAGTCATATGTTCAAAATTTTAAGTTTTGAGTCTCAAATTCAAATTTATCTCTAAAAATTCTCAAGTTTGTTAATTAGAAGGTACTAAAAAAAAAAAAAAAAGACTTAACCAAAAGAACTCAATCCAATACTATTCAAGTACGGCCGCAAGCCACCTTTCATCGGCCCAAAACAAAACTTGCGAACACCTTCCAAAAGACCTAGCATCCAAGTATCAGCAAAAGAATGGAAAAGGACAAGAAAAGAAGAAAAATCTCAATATTGTCCTACGATTCAGTTTCACCCCAAAAAACAAACAAAAAAGGCGGCCCACTTAAAAAACTAAAACTGCTTACCTAATAAAAGACATGCAGCTCGCCTGAAAAACTAAAAATTGATAATAAAAAGCCCACCCCAAACAGTGTTAGCAACTGACCCATTACAAAAAGCAAACTGAAACAAATTGTTCATCTTCTACTTACTAGAATCATATCAGCAAACTTTCAAACAACACAAAAAGAGCAAAATTGAAAATATGAGAAAAGCAAGTTCAAGAATCTGCGACATTTGGCAAAAGGTAAACCTAAAGGACCCACAAGTTCTACATTGATTTTGATTAAAAAATAAGAGCTTTTTTATTCTTAATTTTTTGTTCACTATGTACGCTTCATACACTGCAAATACAGTTTTAGAAAAAAATCAAAAATCCTTCTTTCAGAATCTACACGAGGAAGAATTTCATGTTCGAGGTAAGATTCTAAGAAACTATACACAGTTTCAAAAATCGAAGATGACCATCTACTATTCCAAAAAAAAGAAAGTTATGCCCAAAACCCTACTTCTACATTTTAAGAACAACTTTAAGCACAAGTTAAAAACCCAAAAATCGATGCTGAACTCAAAAATATGCTATACCAAGAAAAATAAGTAACAATGACATGAATAACATGCAGTTTCAATATAAATGAAAAATTGGTTTTGTTCCTCCAATTTTTTCCCTTCTTTTCCTTTTTTAAATATGAATAACGTGCAGTTTTAATAACATGTATTTTCAATAATAAAGGTTTCACTCAGTTCTTACTATTACATACTTATGTTTATAAATGACATGAATAACACGTAGTTTCAATAAAAAAAGGAAAAATCGGTTTATTTTCTTACAATTTCAATATGAATTATGAAATTTGAACTATTACTATACAAATGACATTACCAAATAAGACTCCAACAAATCTAAAGTTCAAAATTAGAGTAAGAAAAAAGTATGTACACAATGAGAGGTAACAAGGTCATCACTGTAAATACATAAACTCAAGAAAAATGACCAAAGTCCAGAGGAAGAATCTCGGCCCCAACAACCTCCAATCAAACAAAGAAATATGCAAAGAAGAGGCTAGAACAAGCTCCATCTAACTGAAACTAAAGCTGACTTAACTAGTGCTCAAAAGGTAGAAGTTCAAGAGCCACCAGACACATACATTTGGAGCTTCAATAGTCCAGCATGTACAAGAGCTACCAAAAAAAAGACACCAGACATTGCCAAGATAAGCATACCTAATAGTCCAGCACATACATCTGCAACTTCAATAAAGTGGGATGAGACTTTATGCCCAAATGAAGATGCAAAAACATCAAATTTAGGTGAGGATGACATAAAATCAAAAGTAGTGGTGGATATGACATAAAATCAAAAGTAGTGGTGGATAAAGGGGAAAATGAGGCAATTCATGGTGAGCAAGAAGTTGAGAAACGATCAGGAGAGAATGACTGGCAAAAGCACTTTAGTTAGTGAACAGACAAGCCATGAGACATGATTTTGATGAAATTGTTGGACCAATTCCAAAAAAAATTAAATAAGGAATGCCACCATTGACGACACAAGAAAAGATGCATGAACTCCAAGAAGAGGTAGACTTGTGGCAAAGGAAGACTTCAACCTTGAAAGACATGCCAGGATATGCCATTGAGTCCTGCATAAAAAAAAATTAAAAAAAAAACCAATTTGTTGAAAAATTATACACAAAGCTCGAGAAAACAAAGGACAAGCAGAAACAAATCAAGCACAGCAAGAACAAAATGTTAAAGAAATGCATAAAGGTTAAGGGCAGAGAAAGATCTTGTGTGCATACATTATCAATAAGAAGTGCCCAAAATGACGAATTGAAGAAGTTGTCCAGTTTTTTACCAAAGAGTTGATCAAAAAAGAGCTAGAACTTACAAGAAAACACAAGTTAGAGGGGGGCGGGGGCAAAGGAAATCAAGAAAAATCCAAACAAAAAAAGATGAACTCGTCAAAGATCATGTCATAAAAGAGAGAAGAAAAGACAAGAATGAAACTATGGCTCAAACTAAACAAAAGGCTGAACCTGCGGCACGAAGAATAAGAAATTCATAGAGAAAAAGTATATTGTGAGTACTAGCCTCCAAAAAAAAGAAGCAAAAGGGAAACAAACAAACAAACAAAACATACATGTTGAAGCTTCTAAACCCACTACAACAATATAAGCTGTGTGTGACTAATAGAAAATGCCACAAATAACTCATTAGTGGCGGATATGTTACCAAATCTGCCAGAACTACTGTGAGTAATGAATTATGTAATTGCCAGAAATAAATCTATTAGTGATAGTTTTTTTTTGGCATATTATTTGCATTGATCTGCTAGAAATAAGTGATTCAGACACGTGGGCTCTAACACAATAGGGAACTGTCAGCCCGCCAATAATTATTCAATTTAATATATATATATACATACGATGATAATAGAGAACATTCAAAACAGCAGTTTCAATTTTTAAAAGATGTTGAAAAGCAGCAACATTTAAATTTACCAAATGATCAAATTCCTACGTACTTACAAAAAATAAAATCAACAATAGCTACATTCTCACCAAGTAAACTTCAAATTTAGTTTCAGCTTCCAAAAATTTAATAGAAAAGAAATTTTAAATTAAGTGAATAAACAAGACAAAGAAGAAAAGTTGTAGAAGTTACCAAATCTCAACAGACACCTAAATCACAGCAAAATCCCTGCACAGAAAAAAAAACATAAAAATTTTAGCTAAAGCCAAAATCTCAGTCAAAACCCAAATCACAGCCAAATATCCCCAAACCTAACCCCAATAATTAAAAAAAATTTATAAAAATAGGAGAGGGTTTCGATAAGGGGGGAGGGTTGCTGATGGGGGTTCTTGTAACTG
>QANT01008678.1:0-14401 GCA_003254885.1 Purshia tridentata
GTTGCGCAGCGAAAGCGTAGTGGAAGTTCAGTTACAAAAGGAAAACCCGACAAGCTTGTTGCCGCTAGTTCTTTAGTTAAGGCTTACGGGGTTGCTTGCTTGCTTGTTGGTGTTTGTGCTCAGTTGGTTTTTCAGAAAACTTTGAAAAGGGGTTTCAGTTTTGAAAAAGGTTTCGGTTTTAAAAGAAAAGTTTGGAAAGAGTTTTTGGGTTTCAAAAAGGTTGAAAGAGTTTTCAGTTTGGACTTGGGTGCCTTTGCTTGTTTGTGCTTGTTTGTTGGTGACTGTGAGAAGTCACTTTACTTGTTATTTTCCCTTGGGAATTTCGAGGACGAAATTCTTTTAAGGGGGGTAGTTTGTAACACCCCGCACCTTTCAAAGTGGTTTTGAAAAACTTTTTAAAGGTTTTCGGGATTTTATTTGGAAAGTAAAACGTTTTGGAGGTTTTTCAAATTTTAAAGTTTGACTTTTAAAAGGGGGCAAAAGTTGACTTTTTGTTCGGGAGGGCTTTTCGCGTTGACTTTGGGTTCGTTAGAAAGGTCTTGCCCTCACGAGTTCGTAGACACGTAGCACGCATCAAACGGAGCTACGGTATGAAAGTTACGGACGTGTGAAGAGAAGCCCAAATTGGTGGGGTGCAGGGTTTGGTTTTGCAGGTGAGCAAGCTGAGGAGGCAGTGGAGAGAAGACGAGGCAGTGGGACCAGTAGCAGTTTCAGAAAGTTATTTTACAGTTTGATTTTTATGTAAAAGTTTTACAGCTTATTTTTATAAACGTGCTTTTGTAAAGTTACAGTTATTTCAGTAAATTATTTTATTATTTATGGCTCACAGTTTTATAAAAAGGACCCACAGCTTCAGGAAGTAATTTCAGTTTTCAGGTTCAGTTGATGTTCACGTGCCCGAGGGTCGGGGCGTGTCAATATATCTAAAGAAGAATGCTATCTACCTTCTCCAACGACATTCTCCTTTATTCTTCTTATTCTACAATATAGTTTTCATGAGATAATTATTCTAAAATCATCTTTGTAAAATCAATTAAATCAAAAAATTTTTAATCATGTAATCGTTACAAATAAACTAATGATGAATTAAATTATTACCAAAACCGTTTGTTTATTTAATAAGTAAACGATTTTCGATTTGATTGATTTTTTATATATTCATAGTTATATCTAACAAATGAATGTAAGTTTTCTTAATGGACTATTGTTTAAAGAATCCAATTACAACAAGGAAACTGATCTTGTAGACCAAGTTAAAGGCTATATAGGATTATTCCAGACATTCTTGTTAATTAGTGATTCAGATAATAACAAGGATTAAGGGCCTAAAAGGTAGGATGTTAGAGTCCTATATGAATATACATAAGTATTCCTAGTTACAGCTGTGATTACTTACGATTGAGTGTTTTCTTTTTGGGAGGACTTCAAATCTAAGATCACTTATAAATAGGAACAAGTCCCTGCTCTCATAGATACGTTTTGCATAAAGAACTCAGTCCCATATTGAGCTGCTCTAAGGAATTCTGCAGAGAGGAGAAGGCTTGTTTCAATGGCTTCATGTATGTTCTTTTATTCTCATATTACTAGTCTGTTCTTGATGATGGTTGTGTTTCTTGATGGCTGTGATTAGAGTTTATCAATGAACGGTTTCAATCATAAATTTACAATGCGGAATAAGAATAAAGTCGGTGGAAAATGTGGATTTGGAGAAGGTGTGGATAGCATTCCCAATATCTAAAAGACCCTATAATTTGAGCAAGTTGTAAAACTGAAGGGTATTAAATATTGCATGCACAGTGAAATGAATACATGAGCCACTCTATTAAAGTCAAGTTTAGATCTAGGATTAGACCTCAAATATTAATTAACACACTGAAATGAGTGCATGAGCTACTCTATTAAATTCATGTATAATTAAGTGGACGCGTAATTTCCGGCCGGGTCAACCTTGTGACACTGTTTGCAACTGCTCCCCCTCTTTGTTTTAGTACGTTCACATGCCCAACTGTAATATAAATGGGGATTGATCTTGCAAAGTCTTTTCGAAGTCTTTTTTAATTGCTGATTAGTTATGGTAAACGAACATACAGAAACTAAATATATCTATAAATCCGAAGTTTGGCTACTCTGCCTGCACATGGTATGATGTACAAGCTGCAGCTCTCTGAAGACTAATTCCCAGGCCAATTTAATCGATCTGTGAGTAATTATTAATATTTTTTCTTATTTTCACATATATATGTACATGCTCGACAAAAATGATCGAGTTTGGAATATATTGAAACATTGACAGATCGATGAGCATGGCAGCTGCTGACGTAGTAGTTGTACCCAATAGCTCTGAACCTCTTAAAGCAGAAGATGTTTGGAACCTCCTAAAGCAGAAGATGTCCAGTTGTGCAATTGTTGTTGAAGTTCTTAGCCAAAATAACTATGAACAATGGAGTGCTCAGGTTAAAACCTACTTGATGGCTAAAGATGTTTGGGACGTTGTCGAAGCCACCACTGAACCTCCTAAAGCAGAAGATGGGGAAGCTGAATTTAAGGTTTGGAAGAAGAAAAATGCCAAGGCTTTGCATGCTATCCAGATTTCTTGCGGGACTCAGATGCTTTCTTTTATCACGGCCATTGGCACTGCCAAAGTTGCATGGGATACTTTGGAAAAGAAGTTCAACACGACATCACCACCAGAAAACACAGGTATACCGTACGTATATATGTATATCGGTCTCTTTGTCAAAATAAGGTATTATTCAAAGAAAAAAAACGACATTAAATTCGTATCTATATTGCCTTTGAAATCATAAGCTTTAGACGCATATATATGCTTGTACTAATCCAGATTTAGACTCTGAAACTACTTAGTTCCACTCCCTTTCTAGGGAGGGTATCTCCGCTTTCAACTTTGATCGATTAGGATCATATTGTAGTCAGAAACTTTTTGTTGTAATTTGATTTTTTTATTTTATAGAAAATTAAAGAAAAATTCAAATTTGGGTTTGCTATTCTATTCAAAACAATTTTGCCTCAAAAATAAGAAAGTAGTTTTAAAGCTTAAAAATATTGTTCAAAATTTAATCCTAAATATAGAAATGAAAACAAAAAATAGTTTTTGAGATTCACCTCGTTCTTTTTTACATTGATTTAATTAACATTAATTTTCAATTTTCAGAGGTAGATAAATCCCAAAACTATAAGTGTAAATTTATTCGCCACTAGAAAAATAAATCCCAACTATTACAATTGATATACTTGAAACTACGGCCTAAACTTTTACTCACCTCTCAATGCCACTAAAGATCACTTTTGTACCAAATGATAACTTTTTGTTGGGGCAAATTAAGCTTGACTTTCTTTTCTATTTTTCATAAATCCTTACTCTTTTAATGTAAGTCGTCACAATATACCTAACAGATTAATTAATTTTACAATAAGAAAAAAAGTTATTGAAGTAAGCTTTTCTGTCCAAATCCCCGCAAATTAAAAGTTCAATAGTACAGGGCACTACCATGATGCGATGGAAGAGTGGGTACTAGATGAAGACTTGGAAATACAAGCGACTAATGGTACGTATTTATATCAATCACTATCCATTTAAAGAATTCTTATTGTTTTGAATATTTACTAAACCTCCTGATTAAATATATGGTTAAATTACATACAAATGCACCAATTAACTACAATTAAGGTTATTTTAGATTGATCCATGAACAAAAAAATGTTTTAAATTAATACTCTAATTCATAAAAAATTACAAAATAGCACATTTATTATGAATTCTGTCAAAAAATAGAGTTAAATGTCACTTTAGACAACAATTACATGAATTTTTGAATGATATGGACACCAAATTTGCTCCACATGGATTAATAATGTCACATTGATATAAAAAACTACCAAAACTCTTAAACCTTTAAAAATAAAATAAAATATGACATCATTAATCTATGTGATGTAAATTTGGTGTCCACAATCTAAAAAATCCATGTAAGCATTGTCTACACTTGCATTTATGGTTGTTATTGATGGAATTTGTAACTTATGTCTATTTTGTAACTTTCTATTAATTAGTGTACCAATTTGAAACGTTTTTTTTGTTCATAGACCAATCTACCCCCTATAGTTGATGGGTGCATTTTGTAATTGAATTTAGATATATTCATGTAGTAATTAATCTTTAGCTTTGCCTGCATCCCCAATACTACCATGTTATTAGGTGTGTCAATGTCATATCAAATGGTAAAAGTACTAAAATTTTTGGTAGACCTATTGGAGATGTCCAATAGACTTTTAGAAATTTATTGGAAAATCTCAATCTTTCATAAGCTCCAACTATAATTTTCATCTATTTTTCAACATGCATGTTAGATTGTTACAGTTTTATTTATATTTTGTAATGTTTAATTGAACTATTAATTGGAGTTTGTTAGTGTAAGAATTAGTACGATATAAGTGTTAAATTGAGGAAATTGACTACATAATAAACACTGAAAAATATAAACATCGGGTTAAAAGGGTTAAATACGTTTTTGACCCATGTGTTTTACTCCAAAGACAATTTGGTCTTCGTGGTTTTAAAATTCCAATTTTGGTCCTTAAGTTTTGTCTATTAGCAATTTTGGTCCTTTGGTGGTTATTTGCAAAGTATGTATATCTTTACTTATAAAGCTAGGAGACACTTTTGATGTTACCTTCACCAAATTGTTAATTACCATAAATATTCTTAATTTAACGTAATAAATAAATATATAATTTTTTAAAATAAAAATTTAAAAATAAAAACACCCAACTGTTTTAAAAGGTGGAGAGAGTGGTAAGAATTTATTAAACAATAAAATTATATAAAAAGTTACACAATATAAATGTAATTAACATGTGTGGAGCACGTGCCAATAGTCTAATATATTAAGTTCAAAGTGACATGTATAAATGTCCAGAGACTAAAATTGCCAACGGATGAAAACCCAATGACCAAAATCGAAATATTGAAACCACGAAGACGAAATTTGATTTTAGAGTAAAACCTAAGGATCAAAATCGAAATTTTGAAATCACGAGGACCAAATTTGTTTTTTGAGTAAAACACAGGTATTAAAAACGTATTTAACCCATAATAAAAAGATGAAAATGTGTGGAACCCGAGTAATTGTTCATTAACTTTCAATAGAGTTACAATAAAGATCTAGCACAAAGATAAGAAACAAATAACCCACGACTAACTGACTTCGAAGCTCACGAGATACTCCCAAGGAATAGATAATTCAAAACTGACTTCCTGTAGAGTAGGAGTACAATTATTTTGCTAATAACTAAATTAAATTCAACACTTGACAATGGGGAACTAAAAAAACTAATGACAGCAAAATTCACACTTGATTATTGTTTTTTTTATTTCAATTAACATTTGTTTTAAACTGAAGTTTAATTAGTTACGAATATAAAAAAGAAGATGCGGGACCAATAGTAAAATTCTAGAAGCTTGGCAGGATATGAGAATGATGACAATGACTTTGACCTCTATCTACCTTTCTTCGATTATATTGTGGATGGTAATTGGGAAGCTGCAAAAGAGTTTCTTACTCGACATCCCAAGGCACTAAGAGTAAGAAGCCCTCCACCATGGAGAGCGACAGCTCTTCACGAAGCAGTCAGAAATGAGCATGTGCATATTGTGAAAGAGTTGGTGAAAAAGATGACAGACGAAGATTTGGAAATAAAAGATGCTGATGGTGACACAGCTTTTAGGGATGCCGTTTATTCAGGAATCACAGAAATGGCTCAATGCATGGTTGAAAAGAACAAGAAATTACTTGGCATCCGCATTTTTAATTATCCCGACAATATAACTCCAGTTCTCAAGGCCTACTGTAATGGCCATTTTGAAATGGCTCGGTATCTTTACTCTGTCACTCCACTTGAAGATCTCAACGGTACCGATGGCGCTGAACTTATAACCCGGTGTTTTTTTACCAAAAGCTTTGGTAAGAGTACTTTCAAAAATATATTAGCATATTAATCAATTATTACTGTATTATAGATCCTTTTCTTTGAATGCATTAATTAATCCTTTTCCTTCTTCATTTTTCACTGTATTATAGATCTTGCGTGGGATTTAATTCAGCGCTGTCCAAACTTGACCATTACTGAGAATTATAAGGGGCAATCCCCGCTATATACATTGGCTGGTATGCGTTCTGCATTCTTAAGTGGAAGCCGACTTACATTATGCGAACAGTGGATCTATAATTGTTAGTATTACACTCTCATTTCTCTTAAGTGGATCTATAAAAATGGATCTTAAGTGGATGACGACCTACATCATCTTTAAAGTCATTTTCAAAAAATACATAGATCATTATATATAGTAATTAATCGAAAAATTAAGGTAACTTGAAAGAAATAGTTTCATGTATTAATTGGGTTCACATTCTTTTTTTACTAGCTATATACATACCATCTACCCGTATTATCGACAGAGAAAAAGAGTCAACTCCTTCTATCGACAGAGAAAAAGAGACAACTCCTTCCATCAATGATATTTCTATAGATGTTCAAAAATTAGAAAATTATCAAGATGATAATCAAAGGGATCTCGTTTGCTCAGGTATGTTGTTTTCAAAGTTGGTTTGGCTAATAACTAGTAAAACTTGAACTCATTTGCTTAAGTATGAGCTGTAAATATTGGATATGACGTGGAGTACGTCCACATCAATATCCATATTACAACTCATAACTTTTTTGTTTTTTTAAATACTTTTATTGGTCGATCATTTGTTCCGAAATAACCTTGCATGTGATTAAATATTTGATATGTTTTTGTATGTTGCACATTTTTTTTTAGTTGGATATATATTTTTTAAATTTTTACGAGTTAATTATTTTGGATTGATTTATGTTGCTTAACTCATCTATTAATGATGCAAGATAATTTTACATAACAAGTAAATTAAATATACCAAAACCAAAATTAATGATTAAGATTAAAATCACTGTGCATAAAACATGAGATAAATAAATCAAAGTAAGAATACAATATAAGCAAAGAGTACCTAAGAGAAATAGCACCTAAGATAGAGTACTCTAAAGAAAATATCTAAAATAAAGCACCCAAAAACCAAAAACCAAAAACCTAAATGAAAATGCAAAAAGAAAATACCAAAACAAATAAATATACCTAAAAAAAATAGCTTAAAAAAAATACATATATTCACATCGTTATTCACGATGATTCCATCTCTCTCTCTCTCTCTCCCTCCCTTTTCCCTATATTTCCCTCCCTTTTAAAACTCTCTAACCACAAAATTTTTTTTCTAAACTCCCACCATTTAAAAACTCTCCCAATACCCAAAACTTATAATACTTTTTTTACCCTTTAGATGCGCTCGGACGCGCTCTGACACGAGCTAATGCGTTCTTACACTTTCTGACATACGCACTGAAGCAAACTGACGTGCGCTCAGTGTAACTGTACTTCAGAAATACGATTACACTGAAACTAAAACTGAATTTTTAAAAAATAGTTACACTGAAACTGAATTTCAAAAATACAATTACTCTAAAAAATAGCTACACCATTATTTTTCAGTGGGAAAAAAATTATAATTATATCATTACTTGACAAAACAAAAAAAAAAACAAATAATTTAGTTCACTAAAAATTGAATTTACTTTCACAGTTTCAGTTAATTCAAAAAATGGTATTTAAATAAACTGAATTTTTGAAATTCAGTCACAGTGTAACTGTATTTCTGAAATTCAGTTTCAGTTCGAATGTAATTGTATTTCTAAAATATAGTTACACTGGACGAGTGTTAAAGCGCGGATCAGAATACATCAAAACCTGTTAGAAGGGTAAAAAAGATATTATAATTTTTAGGCAACTGGTTATTTGCGTATAAATATTGTAATGTTCCAACCGATTCACGTTCAAATATATGCACGTTCAAATAAATGCGCACACACACACACATATATATATAATCATCTAATTCACATAATAATCAAGTAATTCAGGTAATCAGGTAATTCACGTAATAGCACATATGCATAGTTTCTCAATAAAGATTCAATACAACCAAATCACAAATCAAGGTTTCTCAGATCTCCCCTACCTGGTTTCCAGAGCTTAACCTGACCTCATACGTCCCTTCGAGAAATTCCTAAATTGTCATTTCCATCCCATCATCACCGATTCACTTGACTTATTCCCTAATTCTAATACACAATCCACCGTCTCAAGATAAATCTAAATTCCTTAATCCAAATATCTCCATAACTTACAGAAGTAAATCTTACCTTCAGTTCAAAACGTTCAGGGTAACTTTGTAAGAAACCAACGACACTGAGGTTTAAGAATGAAATGACCAAAATGCCCTTGAACTGAATCGAGAGTCAGGTTCCTTTCTAGAATTCTGTCTTCAAGCCTAATTCGAATACAAATGGATTAGAGTTACTCATGGAATGAGATAAACCTATTTCAGAATTGATTACACGAGATTTAGTGAAAATGACCAAAATACCCTTTTTGGTAAACGAGTGCTAAAGTTGACGTTTTGAGGTTATTTCTTTTTGGTAAATGGTTCTGGTTTAACAAATAGGCAGGATTGTGTTTGTTCGGTATCGTTTATTTAGACGTTCGAGTTCGGTTTAGGTTTTAGTGACCGAAACGGTGTCGGAACGAGAATTCCAAGCCTAGGTAACTTGTCCAACAATACCTAAACAACTAGGAATTCACGGAAGAGACGACACTACTGTTAAGAGACCAGAATGAGCGGCAGCCGCCGCGTACAATGGCTGCCCGGACCTATTTTCACCACCAAAACACAACAACAACCCAAGCTAATTGAGGAATTGACCTATGGAGGTTCTGTAGGACAAAACAGAGACAAAACCAAGTTCAAATCACTGCCACCAGTGGCAGAGTTCGCAGTGGCAGCAACCACAAAGTGAACCTGTACAGAAATCACAATTTCAACTCCCAAATAAATGAATTAAATTGAGAAATACAGAGAAGCTAAAGGAATGAAGTAATTGATACCAAAACCATGATCAAAGTCGCTGAAATTGGAATTGGCAGTGGCAAGGTTAGGGTATGGGATTTGGGGGTTTCGGTTTGGGTTGGAATTGGACTCCAAATTTGGTACCAATAGAGAGAGAATGAAGAGAGAAGAAGAATGGGACCAACATCCAGGGAAACCGCCGCTGGAGATGGCGAAATCGACGGCGAGAAGCAGTCGGGCTTCGGAGACTCGATTCTCCGTGCACGGTGATCGATTGGGCAAGGTGAAAGTGCCGTGGTGCTCGCCGTGGCCTGGGGAACAGAACCCAGGTGGTCCGACCTTGTTACGTCGCCGGAAATGGCGAGTTGCCGACGAACAGGGGAAATCGGATTTGGGCTGGGTTTTCATTTCTGGGTAGTTTCTGGCCAAGTGAAGACCAAGGGAAGAAGGAGAGGAATGAGGCGAACTCGGGAAGACCGAGACCGACCTCAGCCGTCGATGGACGCACTCCCACGCGCCGGTGACAGTGACCGCGAGGGTGAGAGGCTGAGAGAGAACAGAGAGCTCGGGAAAGTCTAGGGGTTTCGCGAAGAAGAAAGAAGAAAGTAGAAGTCTAATTTTTGGGTTTTAAAGAAAACTCAAAATTACGAAAATACTTTGAACTTTGAACGTCCATAAAATTCAAACTGTAACTCCAAATCGCATTCCGTTCGCGTCAATGCGTTCGTTAAGTTGAAATCTATCCCATGAGACTAAAATCAAGACTGGGCATTTCTTAATTTATATTACTCCTCAATGGCCCACTAAAATACTTAAAATTTAATTACTCCAAATTAATTATCTAATTTTCCAGGACCTTACACAATCACAACAAATGTACTCTTCAAATTAGAAATCCAAAGTCAACTCCTTAAATTTGAAGAGTGAAATTGGCTCTTCAATTATTAAAGTATTTATTTTTTATTTAATGAATGTTTAAAATTTAATGAAATAATAATTTATTTTAAATAAAAAAACATTAAAAAAAGGTAATAAAATAATAATTTTAAAGAGTTTGTTGGAGTTCATAATTTTAAAATAGCAAATTTTGCTCTTCAAATTGCCACATAGGTCAACAAAGTAAGATTTGAAAAGCTAAATTTGCTACTTCTCTTGGAGATGCTTTTACACATTCCACATTTATTAAATCGTTATCCTAATTAATATACATTTTGGAACTTTGCATCTTTTTCAGTTTCCAATTGCAAATTTCGAAATTTCTTGGTATTAATCTCATATCACTCATCCAAATGTAACATAAAAGAATTTTATAGACAAAATTTATGGGTGTACGTAGTGTTTTCTTTCTTTTTTGTTTTCTTCTTTAGTTTTTCTTTTCCAACATATTTAGATTTGTGACGCAGGTAGGAGTTTATTTCAAAGACTTGTAACAAATCTTCTTGAAGTCTTGGGTATGCTACATTCACACTGTTGACTTTTTTTCTTCCCACTTTTATCTTAAATCATCAAATATTCTTTGAAAACATTAATTTTAAATGGTTTTCATTGTCAATCTAGGAATATTCAATCACATATATAAAATGAAATCGACCCACATTCGAGTTCTTGAATTTCTACATATCATGTGCGAAGTGATAACCCAGTTAGAAATACAAGATGACACCATCATTCAAAAAGCAATATTCCAAGCCATAGAAGGAGGGCATATTGAGTTTATTACTCGTATATGCAAAGCAATGCCATCCTATAGGGATCTGAGTGATACAAAACGCAGGACCATCTTTCAATATGCAGTTGAATGCCGTCAAGAAAAAGTTTATAGCCTTATATATGGACTCGATTACAAAGAGAGAGATCTTTCAGCAAGTTATCTCAGTGAGTTCGATAATTCTATATTACATACAGCAGCAAGTTTATCCCTTGCTACAGCGGTTCAAGGTGCAGCTTTGCAAATGCAAAGAGAGTTACATTGGTTCAAGGTAAGAATTTCTATATATATATATGTGAATAGACCCTTTTTAGTTTGAGATCTAATATTTAAGCTTATTTGTATGACAGAGCAAATGGCCCTACTCCATATAGTTTTTGAACAATCTGAACCATCTATTTTATAAGACTTTATTCATAGATAATTTTTGCAAAAAATATAGTCAAATTGGAAATTATGTGCCTATTAAACTTTGATCAAACAAATAGATGATTTTGTTAAAAATATTTGGTTCGTCTATTTATTTGATCAAAGTTAGACAGTCATGTTATTTTCAATTTGGCTAATTTTTTGTAAAGATAATCTTTGAATAAAGACATAATTAATAGATTGTTCGAATTGTTGAAATATTATATGGAGTGAGCTTCATGAGGGATCCCACAAATAAAATTATTTATAACATCTACATTGAAAGGGGCATGTATATATGAATTTATAACTTACTTTTCTTATATGCTATTTATGAGGCCCAATAAATTAATTAATTAATTAAGAGGTTTGCATATAAGTATAAATAATAATGTTATAATTATACTTACCATATTTTTATATCATAATATTTAAACTGACATGATAAAATACATAATAATAATAAATAAATAAAACACCGTGGAATTAACAATCTTCCTCAAACTTGATTGAATAATTGATTGGGATAAGTAAATGTTTTTTTTTTTTTTTTTTGCTAACATCATGATCATAAGCTTAAAAACTATATAGTTTATTAACACAAAGTTATTATACATACTTAAAATAGATACATTACAAACAATTTAGTCATTAATAAATGATTATAAAAATACAAGTTCGTTTCATTAATTCTTCTTTATGCATTGGTGAAATAAGTAAAAATTAAAGATCTTGATAATAGCATTCGTGAAATAAGTAAATTATTTTCTTTATACAAGTAGGTTTATTGTCTGATAGATAACTTTCTAGATATACAAATCTCTTGTGAAACAAGTACTTGTAAAAGGAGCAGCCCACGACGTACCAGTAAGCATGAATGTGTGGCACAACAGGTTGGACCATGAACCAACCTATAAATGTAGTAGAACTATAAAATAATGAATTAATTTTTAAAGAAAAATAAAGAAAGATTATATTGAGGTGATCTATTTGTAGCTTATGATCATAATTAGTCCATTCTACACTCTCCATTCTATCATTAACTCACTTAAATTTTTATAATGTTAAAAAGCTCCACCCCTATTTTTACAAACAACAATACTCCAATTACCATATTTTAATACAATAATTTTATATCATCTTACTTGACAATCTACATGGCATTTATACATTAAATATTAAAAAAATAAAAATAAAAACTCTAAAAATAGAAAAAACTATGTCCAATACAATAATAACGCATAAATGATATAAGAAATATGGTATATAAACATGCATTGAAACATATATAATTGAAACGAAAGCATGCATGCTATTATATATTACCTTTTAATTAATTGTAATAATTATCTTCAAAAATTAATGAATAACGGTTTTAAAATAAACAAATTATAAAAAAAGGCCTGAGACTAACAGTAGTAAAAGCGGTGGCTTAAGAGTAAATGCAAGGGTTAGTTGTGGCTTAAGAGTAGTTTACTTGATAATAAATGAACATATATTAATAAAGAGGAGATAAGATATTTTAATTACTTCCTTACACAAACGTAGCTCAAACAGTTTGAATTTGTAACTATTACTTCACAGTGATCTTCATGTTTACACCTCAAAAATTTTTGTTTAATAAATTGTAGGAGGTGGAGAGTATTGTACCTGCTAGAGTTCATGAGTTCAAGAATGATACAGATCGAATGACAGCACATGAACTATTTACAAAGAACCATAAAGAATTGGTGAAGGAGGGAGAAAAGTCAATGAAAGATACAGCAACTTCTTGTACAGTTGTAGGTGCTCTTATTGTTACCATCATGTTTGCTGCAGCTTTCACAGTTCCTGGTGGAAATAATGGTGATACAGGTGTTCCCGTATTCTTATATAAAAAGGTATTTATGGTTTTTATAGTTTCAGATGCTATATCACTCTTTTCTTCCACAACTTCAGTAATGATATTTTTGGGAATCCTCACGTCACGTTATGCCGAAAACGATTTCCTCAAATCCTTACCCACAAAAATGATATTAGGCCTTTTCTCTCTTTTTCTCTCTATTGCCACCATGATGATTGCCTTTTCTTCTGCCCTCTTTATCATGCTTCATGATCAATCATGGATTGTCATTCCAATCATTTTGCTTGCTAGTGTTCCAGTTACCTCATTCATGTGGATGCAATTTCCATTCCTTGCTGAGATTTTAATTTCCACTTATGGATCAGGAATATTTGATAAGAAAGTCACACGTTGGTACTAAATTCCGAAACTGATATGATGATTATATATGTCTTGTTTTGTTACTTTTTAAGAAGCTTGTAATGAATAAGACAATGAATGCGCTTGGATCTTGTGATAAACTGCAACTTCAATTTGTATTTTAGAGTTACTTAGAAAAAGATTAGGTATTTTTTTTATGAGTGCTGCTATTTAGCCCCAACTAATTTATCAATATCCCCCACAATTTAATAAATATATAATTCTTTATTTTTTGATAATGTAAATTGAGCAACAAATTGACATACTACTTATTACAAAAAAAAAAAAAAGAAGCTCTTTTTTTTAAAGTCCATTTCAAAAAATATATTATTCATCCGGCCCAAATGCGGAAACCAATTTCCAATCGGCGCACTTTAAAAAACCAAGCGCTATAGGACCTTTTTTATATTTTTTTAAACTATGGCTTTTTATTCCCTACATTTAGAGAATTACTACCACTACAAGAAGAAAGCGTTTGGGCGACGGAACCAGTTTGTCGCCCCAGACTTGTGTTCGTCGCCCAAAATTAGGGCGACGGAAAAGTTCGTCGTCCCATTTCGTCGCGGCGACCTCGCCGCCCAATCTTTTGGACGACAAAATAAGGAACTCGTCGCCCAAAACGTTATAGAGCGACGGAAAATTAGGCTTTGGGCGACAAATACTTCCGTCGGCCAAACTATTTTGGGCGACAAACATACTAGCTCGCCGCTCCAAACAATCTGGGACGACAACAATATTCGTCGCCCAAACTACTTTAAGCGACGAATATAAAGCCGTCGCCCAAAATTCAAATATTTAAAAAAAATCTCATTTAATTTGGGCGACAAATTGAACTTTCGTCTCCCAAAGTTATTTGGGGCGACAAACATGTTCGTCGCCCCAAATTTCTGATGATTTTTTAAAAAACAATTTGTAGATTTTTTTAAATGATTTTCAAATAAAAAATTGTAAATAAAAAATATATTAATAAATTTGTAAATAAATGTATTGTTTACATAAACTAAAAAAATATAAATAACGATTGTTTGTAAACACATTTACAAA
>QANT01008679.1:0-11566 GCA_003254885.1 Purshia tridentata
GTCTATATGCCTAATTTATTGAACTAGCTTTTCAGCAAGTATTTTTTACAGTTGCAATTTTATTTTCCCTAGATATTGTTCTTTCAATTCTTGTAAAGAATGAAATTGACAAAGTCCTATATATTATGTCACCCAAAAAGATAAAAAGTGGTGGATAACATGACATTGCCTCAGATGTGTTCTGTGCAGTTAGAAGAATAAACTAATTAAACCCAAAAAACCCGGTAAATTTTGCTCATACAGAAATATACCAAACACATGAACAACTATTAATAATAGAGGAACTTGAGCAAAATCTACCTAGTGAGGAAGGGATGAGTTTCACAAAGCAACCATACATGCGTATAACAAAGAAAACTAATTACTATCCATAAATCCAAGTTAATTAGTTCAAACAACAAAAGCAAGAAGTAATTATTGAGTCCATGTTGTATGAATTATAGCACTCCATGAGCACATGAACTCCAAAGTTTCTACAGTACACAAATATAAAGAGAAAGAGAGAGCTGGAACTCACCTTAGATGCATGGAGAACACAATGTATTTGATTTGTAGGCTCTTGAAGCAGCTTCGATGAAATGATGAAGAGGGAAGACCAAACAGAGGGTAATTGAAGTAGTTAAAGACTCAAAAGTCAAGCTCCAGCTGGCTTGGACTAGGTCAATATATTTATATGTTCAAATGAGTGGACAAGAAATCATCTCATCTTCCATGCACAGTCAAACTTTCACATACAGCAACACAAATTTGTATATCTGAACTTTGGCCCAGCATTCCAATTAGGTATTGAATTATTAGTTGCCTAATATCAAAGTTAAAATTTTATTTTATCCCAATTTTGTATTTAATGTGAGTTTCGTCAAATAATATTAAAAAATGGTGTTCAAAATTAGAGAATTTTAGTTAATCCAAGTTCGTAAATTGACTAAATTAATTCAGAGTTAAGATATGTAAAGCATGTGATCAACATCTATTAGTATTATTTGAGGGAAGTCACATTATATGCCAAATTTGTACAAAATAAAAGTTTTGAGTAAGAAATTTGGTCAATAATAATTTAAGTACTAATTGGAATAACAGCCGAAATTTAAGTATCAAAATTGAAAAACCCCCCTAAATTCTATATATACTAAAGTCCGATGAAGACAAGTTACTGTTTTTAGACTGTTCATGAAAAAGTCCATGTTGCCCATGCCTTTGTAAAACTTGGTCAATTTTAATTGTAATTATTCAGTTTTTGCTGTCCCTTTTTGTCATTTGTCGCATTCTTCATGTTTGTCCTTGCTTTTTTGTTTTCTTACTGTTTGTGCCATTTAGGTGGAAAGGACTGTTGTGCACTTGGGTTATGAAAATTTGCTTATGTTTTGTTGTTATTAGTGGGTTAGTTGGGTATGTTTTAATCATTCACCTTATTTTTTCTTTTCTGCCCTCTTCTTTTTGTTGTTCTACCTTTCTTGCCATCTCTTCTATTGTCTCTCACATGGTAGTTTTTTATTATCTAATTTGCCATTATTGGTTTTTAAATATGTTGTGCCCCTTTTGATCATTCCATTGCTCTCCTTTTTCTGCTATTTGCTCATCTCTCTGTTCGTTCTCTCTAACATTAGTTTCATATTTTCATTGTTGTTGTTTGTCTCTCTCTCTCATCTGTCTTTCTCATCTCTCTCTTTCTTTGTATTGTTTTTTTATTTTTTTTGGGCTGATTAATTTGGGTTTTTTTGGTGTCATTTTATTTTCATAATGGCCGGGGTGTGGATTTTTTTTCCTATGATTAACATTTTTTGTTTGCTCCTGGGTAAATATGGATTAACAAAAGTTTGCTTCTTTTTTTACATTTCTTGGTCTTTTATTAGCCTACACCCATGCTGGTTTATGGAATGAAGGATTAAAGTCTTTTGATTCTATGAGAGAAGATTATAATATAGAGCCAGAAATTGAACATTATGGTTGTATAGTTGATCTTCTTGGACGCGCTGGACAGCTTGATCAGGCTCTCGACAAAATAAAGAAGATGTTGATGAAGCCAGACTTGAAGATTTGGGGTTCTCTGTTAAGTTCTTGTAGGACTCATTGTAATCTTGAGATTGCTCTTATTGCAATGGAGCACCTTTCAGAGTTCAAACCAGATGATGCAGGGAACTATGTATTACTTTCCAACATATATGCAAACCTGGGGAAGTGGGAGGATGTGGCAAGGATGAGGAAACTCATAAGAAGTAAGAGCATGAAGAAAACCCCAGGTTGCAGTTTGGTAGAGGTTAACAATGTGGTTATAGAATTTGTATCAGGCGATGATGTTTGCAAAAGACATTTTTTCCATGCTAGAGCTACTCCTTTCACAACAGCGAATACCAGATGATGAGATAGAAGGTATGCCAGAGAACTATGCTCTCTTTTTTTTATCTCAATTCTCCATCTTTTCAATTTTGTTAAAAAAAGGGCAGCGAAATGTGGGTTCTACACTAGTTTTATATATAGTGCAAATGAAATTGTGATCAGATTAATTAAGAACGGGCTGATTTCAAGTAGGTGCCCTACCATCCGATGAGATTTGCAATACTGAATATTTTTGGGCCTTCAAAATATTGGGCCATGGGCTGATTTAGCTAAGAGTTTGCAAAACTGAATTGCTTTTGAGCAATGGGAAAGGTTTGTCTTAGTCACCGTGGCCCACATCAATGGATCAACTCATCAAGTGAACCCACTTATGTATTTTACAAGATAATAATTGTATCACATAAATAATGGGATAGGATCAAGGATTTAAATTTCGTTTTTGGAAGGGGGAATTTTGAAACTTTGCCTTTTAAATTTTGTGTAAATTTCTGAAATTTTGCTAAAATATCCAAAATATTCTGAAATTTTTGAAATTCTATTCAAACCCTAAAAATCAAAATTAAAATTACACAAAATTGGCACCTCAAACTTTAGGAGAATGAAAGTCTATGGTGAGGGAAGGAAAACCCACAGAAAAAATAGATGATCGGAGCTCGGAGGTAGCCTGAATCGTCAAAAAAATCTAATGGTGGCAAGCTTTTATTTTGCAATTTCTGATGCATGTGATGGCTGGCCGGCATGGCTGAAGTGTGAGAGAAGATGGCCGGCGCTTGGGGTCCCGCTAGTGGCCTTGTGTTGATTGAAAAAGGCCAACCTGGTGGCCGGAAATGGTGGTGGCAGTGATTGTGTGAGGGAGGAAGAAAAAAAGAGAATAAAGAAAAAAAAGGGAAAGAGAAGTGAGATCTTGAGAGTGGGCAGGGACTAGGGAGAGAGGAAAGAAAAAAGGGAGGAAAATAAAAAAAGGAAGCAAAAGAAAAAAAGGAAAGGAAGGAAAGAAAAGAAATAAATTTAGGGTTGATTGGGGTTTGAGGCATTTAGTCAATTGGAAAAAAAAGGTTTAGGGTTCGTTTGGGGTTTTTTTTTAGTCCTTTAGCTTTGTGGTTTCGTTTGGTCTTTGGTTTTGGGGTTTCGTTTTGACGTTTTTAAACCCTAAACCCTAATGCATTTATTTTTACACAAAAACATAATTAAAAATACCCTAAAAGGCCTAAATCTCTAATATTTTATACCTTATCCTAAACAAATATAGAGTATAAATAATATACTAATTTTTTTTAACTATATTTGGTTCTAACACTCATTATAATCACTTTATATCATATGAAACCTACTATATAATTTGGTTGCTTCAATATTTTTTATCAATGTAGTAAATTATATGTTAAATAAATATATAGTAAAGTTTTATTCAAAATTTCCATATTTTACTAGCAATTTCTGTTGTTTTCGTTTAATTTCTATCGAAATTTAAAATTTCTCAAAATTTTTGCAGAAACGGAAATTTCACTCCTTGATTAGGATCATGAGACAAATAAATTTTTTGTTTTATATTATAGGAAAGGGGGGAGGGTTCGAACCTGGGTGTATAGGGGAAACATTTGTCCTTGGCTAACTAAACTAATCCCAATTCACATGAGACAAATACTTTAATAATTCTGTTAACATCTTAAATCCTATAAGAGCATCTTTGTTGTGTTATATAAGAAAAATCTACTCCAAAAATCTCAGCATATGCACTCTTCAAATTAGGGACCCAAATTAATTATAATTTAATTTTTCGGGATATCAGATTTTGTGACCTAAGAGTGAGTAATATGTTGTAGTGGTGCTGAGTGTAATAGGGTTTTACTTAATTAAAAGGCTTATTCATAGATTTGTCCCCTGAAACATATATATTTTTTTTTTCACTTTGCCCCCTAAACATTACAAATGACTCCCAATAACTAAGTTTTGTCAACTTCATCCATTCGTTCAGATTTATTTCAACTTTGGCCCAACTTTTAACCCATCAAACCTTCACCAAAATCAACACTCTTATACTCGTTTTGAAGCTATGCATCTCCTCTTAAAAACCATATAAAGATCACTCAAAAGGAGCTTTAGAACTCTAGATAATAAATGGAGCTGAGGGTGTAGATGAGAGTATTTAAAGTTTGGGGGGCAAAGTGGGAGGATTTAACTTACGAGGGGCAAAGTAAAGTGATTAAAAAAAAGTATGTTTTAGGGAGAAAATCCACTAATAAGCCTAATTTAGATTAAGTGATGGTTAAGTAATAATTTATAATTTAAATATTTATTTTAGAGTCCATTAATTTTAAGCCCCAATTTCTATTGGATCTTAGTTTTAAGCCATAGCCCATTCCGTATTTAGTTTCCAGCCGTAGTTAAAAAAGCTAAGAACCAGGCTTCAAAAAAAACATTAAAACTTATTGTAATTACGGCCATGCCATCCTCATTTCCTTCGCCCAAAGTCAAATCACTGCTATCGCTCTCTCTCTCTCTCTCTCTCTCTCTCTCTCTCTCTCTCGCTCGACATGATAATATGAGTTATAATTTCCAAATGAGTTATACTTTATTACGGCCATGCCATCCTCATTTCCTTCGCCCAAAATCAAATCACTGCTATCGCTCTCTCTCTCTCTCTCTCTCTCTCTCTCTGTCGCGCTCGACATGACAATATGAGTTATAATTTCCAAATGAGTTATACTTTTATTTTCTGTATTATATAACTTAGTATTATGTAATTCTATTAAAGTTGAACTTTGCATTTATAAAGTATTATTTGCAAATTCATCTAGGTAATTTTGTAAGAGTTGCACTTTGCATTTAGAGAGTATTATTCATGATTAATTTAGGTAAATTCTATAAGAGTTGCACTTTGGTGAAGAATTTATTTAGGTAATTCTCTAACCGTTACACTTCTTGTGATGAATTTGCAGGGTTGATTGCGGTCCGATAATTAAAAGATATATAATGGCTTTAAAATAAACAACGACAAAAGAATAGCCTGAAACTAACAGTAGTAAAAACGGTGGCTTAAGACTAAATGCAGGGATGAGTTGTGGCTTAAGAGTAGTTTATTTTTTATTTTTAATGAGATTTTTAATATAAGATAAATATTGAAGATATTTGGATTTATAATATTATTAACCAATCTATAAATTATATATTTTCTCTCTACCAATGATTGTTCAAGTTGTTTTCTATATTTTATTGTTTGAAATGCATAAAAAATGGTAAACACAACACAGTTGTTTTAGCATTAAAAACGACAACAAACATTTAAAGAAAATCATACTAAAAAATCTTAAATACTAGAATGAGTACATAAAATAAAGGCTTATTATCGAATTTGCCATATGAAACATATATATATATATTTTTTTTTCACTTTGCCCCCCCAAACTTTACACTTTCATCTACACCCAACTCCATCTATTATCTGGAGTTCTAGAGCTTCGTTTTTAGTGATTTTTATATGATTGTAAAAAGGAGATTCATAGCTTCAAAATGAGTATAAGATTGCTGATTTTGGTGGAGGTTTAATGAGTCAAAAGTAAGACTAAAGTTGAGATAAAAGCTGGACAAATGAATGAAGTTGTGTTCGAGGGGGCAAAGTGGGAGGATGTACCCTTGTGATGATGTAATATCCCAAAAATATATATATATATAATAAAATAAATTTAATTATAGGCTAAATTCTTAACTTTAAACTACACTCTTTTAGCCCAAGTAAAGAGGTGTTTTAAATGAGTAAAAAGCCCAACTAAATAAATAAAGGAAATATATATNAATAAAGGAAAAATATATATATATATATATATATATATATGTTTGATGGCTAGATACATAAAAGGCAACTTCTACACTTGGATATTTTTAGATGGCTTAGTTTCTCATTGGTTTTGTGTGTTTGTGTTTGAGTTTGTGATTGGTGAAAGAAAGGTGAGTCATTACTAGAATCTATGATCAATGGTGATGATTGGTTTTAAAAGAGTGAGTCACCACTAGTATTAATTATAAAGGCATGAGTCATTACTTAAAGTAATGACTCACTACTTTAAGTAATGAGTCACCACCTTAAGTAATGATTAGCCATTACAATGGCATAACTAGAGGAGCCAACTAAATGGTTACTTGAACCAAGAAGTTGGCTATAAATAAGGAGGTTGTGTGAGTGATGAGCACTCTTAAGCAACTAACGAAAGAAAGAAGAATAGAGAAAGAAAGAGAGAAAGAAAGAAAGAGAGAGAGAGAGAGCTAGAGAAAAGGGTATGGAAGAAAAATCTATGATCAATGGTGATGATTGGTTTTAAAAGGGTGAGTCACCACTAATATTAATTATAAAGGCATGAGTCATTACTTAAAGTAATGACTCACTACTTTAAGTACTGAGTCACCACCTTAAGTAATGAGTAGCCATTACAATGGCATAACTAGAGGAGCCAACTAAATGGTTACTTGAACCAAGAAGTTGGCTATAAATAAGGAGGTTGTGTGAGTGATGAGCACTCTTAAGCAACTAACGAAAGAAAGAAGAATAGAGAAAGAAAGAGAGAGAGAGCTAGAGAAAAGGGTATGGAAGAAGAAAGGAAAACTTAAGAAAATTAGAGTTAAATTTTAAACTTCATCCTTCTTAATTGTTTAAACTTTGATTAAACTAACATCTTTTAGTCATTTGTGGTTTTCCTTTATTGTAAGAATTCATAGGTTTTAATCTCTATAGAACTCAAGAGGTTAGGAAGAAAGGTAAGCTTAAGGAACCCATAGAGACATGGGTGTCCTTATCAAATTTTGTTACATTTGAGTTTTAAATTTTAAATTACAAACCTTTGTTTTATGTTGTAAAATGAAAATAACTCTTAAACCATCTTATTATAGTCCTAGAAACTTGTTTTGTGGTTTAAAATCGAAAGAAAATGAAAAACAGAGAAACTTCAAAAATCTGAAAGTTTTTTCAGAAAATTTACAGTTTTATATGGCTTCCTTTCGAGACTTATAACTAAAGTTTTAACCACTCATTTTGAAAGATCTTTACATGGTTGTAAAGATGGTGTTACAAGCTTTAAAATGAGTATAAGATTGCTAAATTTCATCAAGTTTTGAGGTATCAAAATGAGGTTGAAAGTTGAAGAAAAATCTGAAAAATTTCTGGAAAAATGACAGTTCGGGTAGCTTACTTTGTGGTCATTTATCTCGAGTTTTCTAGCTCCGTTTTGAACAAATCTTATGTGGTTATAAAGAAATGATGCAGATCTTTAAAAAAAGTATAAGTTTACATAATTTGATGAAGGTTTGATGGCTTAAACATTAAGCCAAATTTGAGATAAAAACTGAAAAACATGGGCTGTTTTGAAGAATATGATGAATAGTCATTGGCTAGCGACCCCAGCACATGGTCGTGCTTGTGGCTGCTTCCGGCATCATTTTTGGCCCAATCTTGACTATTCTAACTATTTTTTTTGTCACGAGTCTAATGGTACTAATTTTAAGTCAATCGAACACCTATAAGTTCGAGTCTGAGTTATACTCTTTTTAAAAGGAGAGTGAAATTAAACTAAATATTGTTATATTGTATCTAAACTATAAAATATTTAATTGTTATAGACCCGGGCACGTGAAAACAAACCGAGAAAGAACCCTTCAAGAAATTAAGGTAGGTCGTAGCCAATGACTGGACTATATAATTATATATATCGTTCATTGATATAATCTTTGTGTGATATATTCTATTTTATTCAATCCAAACTGTTCTCATTCTTGTCAGTTCAATTATTATGATTATTCTTTTATTATCATTGTTCAATCTTTATTATCGTTTATAAAACTAATTATGAAATTATATGGCTTGATGTTTATTACTGTTTTTATCGTTTATCATTTATCATGATATTGAAGATATATTTTTGTCAGTTCAATTATTATGATTATTCTCTTATTATCATTGTTCAATCTTTATTATTGTTTACAAAATTAATTATGAAATTATATGGCTTGATGTTTCTTACTGTTTTTATCGTTTATCATTGATCATGATATTGAAGATATATTTTGTGGGGATGATCATTTAATTTTCATTACTAATTATGGCATTACATGCATAATCAAAAGTGCATGAGAAAAGTGTGGTTGTGAACAGTGTTAAGAAAACGATTAATTGAGACACCAAGGAGAAAGCGAGCTGTATCTGGTAGTCTTGTGATTTATTGGAGACACTCAGAAGAAAGGGAGATGTACTTGGTGATCTCATGATTGTTGAAGGAAAAGTGGAAACAACAATATTTAAAATATTTGGAGTTAAAGAACGGACGAGTGTTGGCTCATACATGAGACATTCGGGGCCACAATGGTAATATGCACGGTATGGGACGTGTAGGCTTGTTTGACTTGTGTGTGTGTCAATGGGAATAAATAAGGAGTGAGTACATGCATTGTTCATCTTTGCACACATGATTGACAATGATTATTTACTATTTTATTAAATATTGATTAAGTGTAATAGTTGCTCATGATGAACTAAAAGCCCCAACTGAGCTTTAATGATTGACAATGATTATTTACTATTTTATTAAATATTGATCAAGTGTAATAGTTGCTCATGATGAACTAAAAGCCCCTACTGAGCTTTAAAGCTCACACTGTTAACAGACTTGTGCAGGTGCTAATTTTAAGAAGGAACATCAAGTGGTGCCTAGGAAATTGTTGTGCTTATTATTCCACTATTAGTAGCAAATAAATGTACTTCAATAATCAATTACCCTGTAATTTGGAACCTATCTACTCTTATATAAAATAATAGTTTACACTAACTTATTTAAGAATTCCATTTTAATTTCTAGGCCAAATTAATTTAATCTACGCTAGTATATATCACATTTTTTGTTGGAGTTAATTAATTTACTTTGATCAGGATGTGATCCACACCTAAATCTGATATATATAGGTATATTTTAGATTTGGAGCGTGATAGATACAAAGTTCAGGGGGTAAAATAAGAAGATTTAACTTTCAGGGGGCAAAGTGAAAAAATAGTATGTTTCAGGGGATAAGTTCAATAATAAGCCTAAAAAAAACAGAATAAACACCTTAAAATACCTCAAATACTAGAATGAGTATATAAAATTAATAACAACATATCACATTTTTTGTTGGAGTTAATTAATTTACTTCGATCAGGATGTGATCCACACCTAAATCTGAGATATATAGGTATATTTTAGATTTGGAGCGTGATAGATACAAAGTTCAGGGGGTAAAATGAGAAGATTTAACTTTCAGGGGGCAAAGTGAAAAAATAGTATATTTCAGGGGATAAGTTCAATAATAAGCCTAAAAAAAACAGCATAAACACCTTAAAATACCTAAAATACTAGAATGAGTATATAAAATTAATAACAACCACACCAACAACAAAGTAATGCATCCTCGACAATTGTTCCCACGGGTTGGCTCGGGCGAATCATGTGGGTTCATGTAAACATTCTTATACCCTATCCAAAAACAAGCATCTGGTTTGCCCTCACAATCGGGGCATGGTTGAATGCGCTTCCCACACGTGCATGGAATTGGCCCTGGTTCTTTGGGTATTGGAAGGCTCATGTCCCCTTGACATAATAGTGGCACAGTGGTTCGAGTCTGTATTATTGGGTCTCTTTAAAACCATGCCATACATACCTAGCAATTTGGATTGTAGTCGTTCGAACCATTGCACTTACACCTTGGGTCAGTCATTGAGTCTTCAGTGGGTCGCACGAATCTCTCATCGAAGCTTGCTTGGAGCTCTCACCGAAGCCATTCCTGAAGGAGAAAGCTATTTCAAACGATAATAATGTGGATGTGTTGGGCTAGCAATTAAACCTTGGTATTTATAGAGAAAAAGAGCATGGCTTACCCATTGGATTCTCTGATGGAATCATAACACTCAATTCCCACATGTGAATCAACAGTGATATTTTGAATTGGATGGAGTGTGAAGCCTGTGTATGGTTTTATCATTTTCATGGTTGTATCATGTTAAGTCAGTTGTTCGAATCTTAGACTTTATTTCATTTGACCCACATAAAACAAGAAAATAAAACACAACATGATTTTATTCAGCTCATGCATGTTACAATACAAAACGACAAACACAAACAGGCACACAAAGGTTCTTTATCATAAATTCAAAATTAAAACAAAATGCACCACATACAATAAACACAAAGGCACACATAAACCGTCGACGTTCATGACGTAGTGTTGGACCGTGACTTCCTTGGTCCATATCTAGAGGTGCTTTACCAGATTTTGCTTAAGTCGATCATATAGTGCCTTTGACCTAATCAACCTCACCCGAGAAAGCCTTTCCACTACACAATGTGGATGATAACTTTTACCCCCGTCAACCAATGAAGTGTCATATTATGCCATAACTTGGGCCATTCGTTTCCTCCACGTGGTCAATGTCGTCATCTGATTCATCAGATTCATTTTTTGGCTGCTCATTTTCAATGATCATATTGTGTATAATTATGCACGTCTTCATAATATAACTGAGATCATTGATGCTTCATCCTTTGGTGGGTTTTTTAAGAATCTACTATCTCGCCCTCATAATCCCACAATCTCTCTCTCAACATCTTTCTTATAGGACTCTTAATACTTTTCAAATAGTTGGCTAGCCTCCCCTAATGAATTCAATATTATTTTGATCAACGTGGCCCATTTTGGGTAAATCTAGTCCACTAAATGAGACCCTAATGTGTAGTCATTTCTATTGACTTTGTATCTGACCTGAAGGTTGCGTTGTTACTCTTCAGCATAAAAAAAATATGGGAGCCATTGAAGACGCTAATGTCGTTGTTGCTCCTGGCTAGCCAGAGTTGGCATGCCAAATCCACGTCACACTGTGCAACTACCTTGACAATCATAGTTGGGGTGTGATAATAGCCTTGATATACCTCTTGTTGTACCACAGGACAATTTCTCCACTCCTATTGTATACAATCTAGAGTACTAAGCATGCTTGGGAATCTGCGTTTATTCATCCAAGCCCGGNGCGTTTATTGATCCAAGCCCGGATTTTCAATTCCAGTGGTTTTCTGGGTGATCCAAACCCCTAGGGAGAGAGAGAAATAAGAGAAAGGAAGAATATGGTGGTGTCGGATTGGCCTGGTTAGCCAGCAATCACCGGCGAACTGAGAAATCCGAGAGATAGAGAGAGTGTGTGTGTGAGTTCAGGGAGAGAGAA
>QANT01008680.1:0-56482 GCA_003254885.1 Purshia tridentata
ATAAAAAGAAATTAAGAACAAAACCCTAAGCGCCCGGTCACAAAATTAATTTTCTAGCCTATGCATTTTTCAAGGTGGAAGAAATGTAAGATTTCCATTACTGTATTTGATAATGCTGGGAAAGTAAATAAGAATTACTTTTTTATTTCTATTATTATGTTTGGTAAGTGTAGGAATAAGAGATAAAAATTGTCTAATTTTCCAATGAGTATAAAAATAACATGTAATAAATGGTTTGACTAGATTTTTGGAATTTCAAAAAATTAGTAGAGATACAGTCTAAAAAATATACAATAAATGTTTTTTCAAAGGGATGGAAAACAAGAGCATCAGATTCCCTAGCTTGGGTCAAGAAATCATTTCATTTCTCTGCACTTACTAAACGTAATAATGAAATTGATTTCTCGATCATTTATAAACTTCTAAAACTTGAACTAAATCAGCTATAAAAGAATAAGTGAAATCATAAAAATTTCCAAGATAATTTTAAAAAAAACTCACTAAGTAGTCAAGTACAAATGGGGTTTCAAATGAAGGAAGGATCTTCTTTACATTTGGATATTGTATTGCGGTTCTCGAAATTTGCTCAGTTCTTCACTCTGCGAATTTTTTAGAGGGAAAGTTCGTTGGCTTCTTTTTCAACTTGGGTAGTAATGTATAGGCGCAATGAGTTTCCAACGGTATGTCAATCCTATTTTTCCACTATACCCCTCTTTTGAGCGCGCAATTACTGTGCTATGACTCGGATAGTCGGATTAACCGATGAACCGAAATAGCATAAAGTCCAAATAAGTAAGATAAGTTCCATGACCCGACCCGTAATATACTGAATAGAAATGACCCGAACCATCAAAAGAGATAGGAACGACGTCTGTCACCAAGTTGCCGAGCCCCAAATGAAAATGGTTGTGTCGCTGAGACTGCCTTCTCTGAGCTCGCTCTTCTCGCCCTCCGTCTCCGGCCGTTCTCCGGCGGTTCTCCGGCGCCACCACCTCCGGACGACGCCGCTATTTGCTGCAGGTTTCTCGGGCCAGAGCAGCGTGTTGGAGTCCGAGGACCGAGTCGAAACTCAGAAGAGCAACCGAGTACAGGACCGAGTCGTCACTCCTCGATCAAAGGACTTCAATGCTTGGTACCTCGATGTCATTGAACACGCCGAGCTCGCCGATTACGGTCCGGTTCGCGGAACCATGGTCATTCGTCCCTACGGTTATGCCATTTGGGAAGCCATTCAGGTTAGTCCAGCTACCTCTGCTCTATTGCTTGCCTTAATTTAGGGTTCTGAATATTATTTGATTATGTAGGATTATCTGAATGTGAAATTCAAGGAGACTGGTCACAGCAACATGTATTTCCCACAGGTATTAATCAGATTACAATACTTTTTTGTTTTTGTTTTCTCATTTTACAATGCATAATGCATGCTTACAACTCTGATTTGTTTTGATATGTGGAATGAATGGTGCAGCTTATACCCTACTCGTTTATAGAGAAAGAAGCTAGCCATGTTGAGGGTTTTAGTCCTGAATTAGCACTAGTGACAATTGGAGGAGGGAAGGAGCTTGAAGAAAAACTTGTGGTATGTACACCATTTACAACTGTTGTTTAATTTCTTTTTCGATTTTATGTACTGAGCTATTTTGTTAAAGTATAAAATTTACTTAATAACTATGACCAAAGGTTTGGTTTTGATTGTTGCACTTCCTGAGGCTCTGGCAGGTTCGACCCACGAGTGAAACCATAGTGAATCACATGTTCACTCAGTGGATTCATAGTTACCGTGATCTTCCCCTTATGGTTAACCAGGTACGACACTCTGTCACATCATTTGCAGTGCTTCAACTTTCATTAGAGGAATTGCGCATTGAACTTTGGTGTTTGTTGGGTCTAATTTGATTCAGTGGGCAAATGTCACAAGATGGGAGATGCGGACAAAACCTTTTGTGAGGACTCTTGAATTTCTCTGGCAGGAGGGCCATACTGCTCATGCCACTCCGGAGGAGGCAGAAAAAGAGGTTTGTATCTGGCATAATGACTGTCCTTAAACTGCAAAATGAGTGTCATTTTTGTTTAATGCAGTAGTTTTGCCAAACTGCAGGCTATACAGATGATTGACGTGTATACAAAATTTTCTTATGAGCAAGCTGCAATACCTGTTATTGCAGGTCGAAAGTCAAAAGTGGAAACATTTGCTGGTGCTGTTAGGACTTATACAATAGAGGCTATGATGGGTGATCGGAAGGCATTACAGGCCGGAACCAGCCACAATCTTGGGCAGAATTTTTCACGTGCCTTTGGAACACAGGTATTTTGATATGATGGTGTGGTTCTTGCAGTTTTATTCCATCTGCTTCAACCAATCAAGGCCTCATTTTTGCTATTCTATCTAAGGCAGTATGATCTTTAGTTGTTCTTCTAGTGTCTTCAACTTGTATCACTATTTTGTGTGATTGGCTAGTCATTGATCTTGTATGCTTTAATTGTATATGATTCATCAGCTAGAGAGAAATTTGACCAAAATGTGTGCTTGCACAGTTTACTGATGAAAATGGACAGAAGCAACATGTTTGGCAGACTTCATGGGCTGTCAGTACCCGTTTTGTTGGTGGTATTATCATGACCCATGGTGATGATACAGGCTTAATGCTTCCCCCAAAGATTGCACCGATACAGGTAAAGTGCTAAAGTTGGAGACCTTTATGCATTTTAGGATGCTAATGCATATTCGTAATGTTGTGATGATTTGCTTATATGGATGAAATTAAACACTGCAGTAAGACTATATTCAGTCATAGACTTTTTGAGAAATGTAATCCATTATATGTTGATGCCAGTTTCCTAGTTTGTATGAAAGTATCTGGAAACTTGAAAGTTTGGTTTCGGTCACAACTTGCTACTTTTATTTACTGCAAATGCAATGGATGTCAATGACTTAATGGGAAGAGTAGCGAAAGACTGGTGGAGTAATATGACTATAGAATTTGTTCAAGATAAGCATTTCTGTCACTTTTCTGTGGCTTGTTATTATATAGCAACTTTGTAAGGTGCATCTCATAGATACGAAAATTCTGATGCATGGAAAGACAGTTCCATGCTGATGAATGTAGCCATATGATTCCATGGTCCATGGATATATGACCCCCATATAATCGAGGAAATTTCGTTATCCAGATTGTGTGGATGCATATCAATTTTGTAATGTTATAGTCTATTATTTAGGTAAGAATTTCATACAGAAAAACTCTTCTTATGATCTTCTGGTGGATTGTAGTTGCATTCTCATATTCTACCTCTCTACATAATCATTTAGTTTTAGTAATCTTTGTTCTCATAAGAATAGCTTGTTATGCTTAAAGTTCAATTTTATTGTGCTTGGTCAGGGTGTTGCATGTGTCCAAGCGTGTATGCATCCCTTTTTTTTTATTTTTTTATATATATATATATATAATTGGTTGGTTGCATCCTAAAAACTGCATTGGTTGGTTCTAGGTGGTGATCATACCAATTTGGAAGAAGGATGATGATAGAGCAGGAGTTCTCAATGTTGCATTATCTGTAAAAGAAGCACTGCAGACTTCAGGGATTAGAGTTAAACTTGATGACTCTGATCAAAGAACCCCAGGATGGAAATTCAATTTCTGGGAGATGAAGGTTTGTCTTCATTACTGATGTTAAAGCAGAGTTTGGTACTGTTTGGCATGTTATTTTTAGCATAGCAATCGTATGACTTGAAAGCAACTTATATTGAAGTTCTCATTGTGACAAGAGTTGAAAAGCCATCATCTATTAGCCATTTCATCATTCTCATTGTTGACTTGCATGGGAGTTGACTGGGATGTTCTCCTGATGTTTTTTTCCCCCCTTTTTATTTTCTTATGTATTTCAAAGATTGGGGTAAAAGTTGACCTTTCCTCTTTATCAGACTGGAATTGGTTACGTGTGCATGTATATTTACTGTGAGTTTGCTGTTTCTTCTGTTGCATGCATAAATAATATATTGAATCTATCTTTTGCAAGAAGCTGTTCACGATATCTATTCTTTTAAAATAAAAATGGTTGCAGGAAAATGTTCTCTTATTCTCTTATTGGCCTTGATTTTTTAGGGAGTCCCTTTAAGGATTGAAATTGGCCCTCGTGATGTTTCAAGCCGGAGTGTGGTTGTATCTAGAAGAGATGTTCCTGGAAAGCAGGGAAAGGTTTTTGGCATATCCATGGAGCCTTCAAATTTGGAGGCTTATGTCAAGGACAAGTTGGATGAGATCCAGTCATCTCTTTTGGGACAAGCAAAATCATTTCGAGATAGGTGTGTTTTCTTGCTTTAACATATCCTTCAGATGCATTCTCCTCCATGGAGTTTTATAAAACATTACTAGTAAAAAGAATTAATGGTGCTGAATCAATTCTCTGAAGTTAAGAACAATATGAGAACCAACTGTTTGGTGGTTTTAGGCAATCTAGGTAACGATGATAGTTTCAACATGTAAGTAATTAATTTGCTGCCACTTTCATTATAGAAATCCAGGGGTATTTCAACACCTTTTCTATGCACTCTGATTAGATATCCATTCTTTCAAATGCTTTTGCACTTTGTTGGAAAAATTGTGGAGGCATTGACCACTACAATTTTTTTTTAATCTTTTTTGCAGCAATATTGTGGAAGTGAGCTCATATGATGAACTTAAAGTTGCAATCTCCCAGGGCAAATGGGCAAGAGGTCCTTGGTCGGCTAGGTATTCCTATTCCTGGCTTCTTTTATCAGTGGTTTTGTAATTTGACTAATAAATATGAATTGCATAATAATATATACCACTGGGTTAAAATTCTAATATGAAGCTCCAATAATTTGTACAGTGACGAAGATGAGTTAAAAGTAAAAGAAGAAACAGGGGCAACCATTAGGTGTTTTCCTTTTGAACAGCCGCACGGAATTAAAACATGCTTGATGACTGGTAATCCTGCAGAGGAAGTAGCCATTTTTGCAAAGTCATACTAGGTTTCCAGGTTCCAACTGATATTGCTTGCTGCACAGATGTAGATGTTACTTGCGGTTTGTTTTGTCAAACTTTCTTCTTATAGTAGATTGCAGTAAGTGAAAAGTGATGTAACATACATGCCAATTTTCTACGAAATGTCAAAGCAGTTCGTTGCTAAATTTCCTTGATTCTTCTCATTTTTGAATAATGATTAAGTATTTTTATGGTTTTTTGGCGATCAAGAAAGAAAGTATTGTTATTTGGTGCCATGCATCCTCATCAACAACTAAGTGGCAGATGGGTTTTGTCATCAAATGAAACATGGTCCTCATAGGCAACCACCAGCAAGAAAACCATAATAATTGCCTATCTCAGTCACAAACTTCTCTGCAATGAGATTATGAATAGGCTGATCAAACCCATTTCTATAATTCTAGTTGACAGCAGAATGAGTATGTATCCTCGGGCTATAAAATTTACTAATAAACCAGTGTGCTTATTATCCAGATTAATTACTGTAATAGCTTGCGTGCGCATAATCAACTAAGAAAATGACATTTAGAATAGAGCAAAACACATGAGCCATGGAAATGAGAATGTAATGTGTCTCATCAAAATATGATCATAATCAAAAACTCATACCTTGCCTGCTGTTTCAAATGTGTTTCATGGTCTAGGGTTTCCTGATGTTTTTAGGATATACAGGTGTTTTGGTTTGGTCTCTGCATTTTCATTCATCCCACATATGCGCATACATATATACACGGATATGGTATTGGTACCGTATTATTAAAGATGTTGGTAAAAACCGTAAAATTAATTACCATGCATTAGTTTGGAATCATTTTACATCACAAAGACCAGTGCCTTGATCACAGAATCCATCCCTATCGAGCAGTCTTGGAGGCGGAGCACTTAACAGAGGGGAAGAGGGAGTGCCGTAAGCATTTCGTCGACTGTTCCCACAACCTAGGCTTGCTCTGGTGCTCACCCCTGTAGTTGGGTTCGTCCCACTTGCATACTTGCAAAGAGTCTGTATAATTATGAACAAACCCTAAAATTAGTATTTAGTTGGAATATACGTGCTATGCTAAAGAAGAGAATGTTACAGACTTAGAGCATAATGATAAGGATTAGAATGTTACAGACTTAGAGCATAATGATAAGGATATTATATTGTCTAAAAAATATACAAGTACCTGTTTCTGGAGGAGGTCCAAAACTGCATCACTGAAGTCGGCACCTTCAATTTGGGCACCACCAAGATCACTGCGGGTGAGAACCGATCTTACAAGCACGGCATTTTTGAGATTAGCTTCATTAAGAACCTGCGATCATTATAATTCTTGAGCTACAGCAATGAAAGAGAAAATCAAAAACTATGCCTAAAATTATGTTATAAGTCAAATGGTTGAGGATTTCGTGCTGAGATTTCAAGCAATACCATTCGATCCATTAACGTGTCGCTCAAATCCGCACCTGTGAAATGTCAAAATAAATTAACAAATTAAGGACTTCTTGTGTGAAAATTGACACTTCATGAAAAGTTGTGAAAGATTCATTTAGTTGTAACTTGTAGGACAATGTGAAGCAAGAGATCTCCTGGAGATACCAATCCGGGATAATGCATAAGAAAAGGTGCCGTTTTCAGGTTGTAAACACAATGTCAGAACAAAAGGAACACTATATAAGTTTAAGTTTTGAAGTAGAATGATGAAACAATTGGACATGTATAGTATGAAAATGTGATAAGTATAGCATTGTTTAAACTAAAAGATAGCTAACTCCACTAGTCATTACACTATGTTTGGAATATACTGTTAGAGAACATAATGCAGCGAAAACAAGAGGAATTCTCTTATAAGCAAGAGAAAGGTAAGCACATAAGCATAAGGGTGAGCCATTAGATTGCAAGATTTCTATCTAAATAAGAGGTAATTGCAATCCAATGGCTCACCCTTCTTATGCTTGTGTATGCTTACCTTTCTCATGCTTATAAGAGAATTGTCACGAAAAACAACACATTTTTGATATAGGTTGTGTGTAGTGTGTGATCATAACATAGAAATATAATATCTAAATTTAGGCACTCAATTAAATTGACAGGTAACTGGTATAACCTTTTTTCCGTGAAAAGAGTGATAGGCCATTGCAAGTTTTAATTATCATTCTTTCTTCTAGTCTTTTTATGTTTCTCTTGTGAGTAAGAAAGTCTTCTTACATTGCCATGGGAATTGAATTTGCCAAAGCAGCAAATACTCTGGGTTGGAGCCATTGTGATCCAAGAATGGTTTTGGAAATCAATGGAGGGTCTCCGAAAATGAGTTTGAAAAGAGTTCCAATGGCGAATGGAAAACGAGTTCAAATAGAAGAATCAAGAATGCTTACAATTAAGACATTGCTGACTTTAGAACTGAAAGTTTGGGAAACAGGAACTGGTGCAGAAGAGATGTTGCAAAAGGTGAAGTCAGAGTGATGCAATTGGAGTGTCTGAAGTACTTGCAAGAGTAAACTGATTCCTATATGGTATCTTTAAAATGTGACAAGATTTGATAAAGAAGCTGAATGAAAACAGTAGACAAGGCTTGATGGAGATTTTTAAGGTAAATATGGTAGTAAGAAACAATTGCTAAGGAAAGATTGTGCTGATCTGAGGGGGTTTCTATCTTTCTGATGTAAAATATTGTTGAATGATAAAGTTTCTAGAAGTTATTTGTACTTCAGTTACCTTTCAGTTGTTTACATTTTGGGTTCTGTTTGTACAATATGATGTTCAATGGAAACAAGCATACCTGCAAAATTTGCCTTATATGCAACAGCTTTCTCCATGTATGCACCATTGAATGTTGAACCACTGAAATCAGATTCCCTCATATCCGCAGATGTGAAATTGGCTCTTCTGTATCATTTGTTTAGATTGAATATAAATACAAGATTGCAGAACAAAAACTAAGTTCCAAAAAGTAGTAAGAGCAGCAAGCTTGCAATCAAGCTAACAACAAAACAAACAAAACACCATGATACAGATAGCAACCTAAAACACATCAGCTACCAATGAAAATGGTTTTCTTATGATATCTAAAGATAATTCCTTTTATTTGACTATGTTTTCTATGAAACTTGGGTCTAAAATATAAATTCCGAACCCCAAAATGAAAAATTACCTGAAATTTTCATTCACATGTACAGCTTTCCTGAATAACAAGAATGGAAGAGATTTTAATCCTCTATTCAGAACCCAAAAAGGCTTACAACACAGTTTTTAAAGAGAAATGGGACCTGAGGTCTGCAGAACCAAATTGGGCTGCTGATCCTATCCCAAATTCACCAGGCGTTTCGGCTTCAAATTTGTTGAGGTCGGCAATGGCGGGCATGTCAGAGCTCAAGCTAATAACTGCAGCAGCTGCCAATGCTATTGAAACAATGTTTCTCCATTGCTTTGACTCTCCTCCATTAATGGTCATGCATTGCTTGTTGGAACAGTCTTCCTTTTTGAGAAAACTCAGTAAGCTACTAGGCTTGGAACTAGATGTTTATGATGACAGTAACAACTTAGAATATAGAATAGGACTTACCATGAAGGTGATGTATCTTGGGGTCCATCTGACAGACCATGGAAAAGGGTTTAGAGAGGGATTGCAGACGGAATGGAGGAGCCTTTGAATTTGAAGAAGAAGTTAAGGATTTAATGGATGGTGGGGAAATAAAAGTGAGTGCCATTGCAGAGTGTTTTTGCTACCAAGGTTAGAGTGTGAGAGAAGACTTGGGACAGAAATGGATTAGGAAGGTTTTGATTCAAACCTGGGATGAACCACATTTTTTGTGGTTGGAATGAGCACACATGTGTTTGTTTCTTCTTTGGTTTGTGGTTTGCCACTTGGTGCCATGCCAAGTCATCTTGATATCAAGGGCTATAAAAGCTTGAGATAAAAATGATGCTTTGGCATGAGAAATTTTCAGATTTTCTATTATAACAGAAAAAAGATATCACCCTCAAATTCAATTTCAATAGACAATAAAAGAGCTATTTTGTTCACTACAAAAAAAATGTGGTAGTCAACATCATCACTTAATTAAATGATTGACACATGTCATTTGAGTATTATGTGTTAATCATTTAATTAGGTAGTAATGCTCATCACTTACGAGAAAAATAATTTTTATTACAAAATCGTTAAAAACTCAATTTTTTCGTTAGTTTTACACAAATACATTGGCAGCATATGGTCCTCTTATTGATCGATGACATTTTCGACTTCATGTAAAATATCACGTGGTGTCACATGAGCATAACTAGCGAAGACGATAAATTTTTTAATAATATTGAAATAAACTATCAACGAAATTGAATTTAAAGAATAAAGTATAAAAAAATTTAGTACATGTAGTCCTAAAAGAAATAATAGTTGGATAAGTTTAAAAAGGACAGCAAAATGAAAAATCAGATTCTGATATTTAAACGTCTTAAACCAATAAGCTTTGTGTCAGTCAGAAGACTCAGAACTTAGTGTCAAAATCTTTTTTTAGCTGTTGTTTTATTAAACCTTTTTTAAGAAAAGAAAGATTAATGTTTAAACTTTAATTAAACACTTGATTACAAAATGAAACATGCCCGATGGTCTAGCCCAATAACCCATTGGTCTGTTTATATCCCGGTATATGTCGGACCAAGGTCAACCATTTTCTTTGTTGAGTCAACCCAATAAATTTATAATATTCATTAGATTTTCTTGGGTCGAACCAGACCTTAGCCCAACATAAGTAGGATTGGGTCCAGCTAGACCAATCCGATTCATTTGGGCCACTTTTTCTTGAAGTGGCCTCCACAGGCCTTTGAAAGCATCCAGCTGGAGAGCTCTTTGTCATAGTCTGTTGAATAGATATTTCTTTGAATTATTTATAATAATGTCTCACAAAATTTCTTGTCTCTCATTTTATCACGCAAATTATAATTCTTGTGTTACTTTGTCCATATTTTTCAGTTTTGGTACGTTTTTTTTATATCCCATGCTGACGTGGCTTAAAAATGAAACATTTTGGAGAGATATTTTTGTTAGGAATAAAATGCTTAATGTCTCAACTATTTTATTACAACTTTTGTTCCCAACTTTTTGCCATCAGTTCATTTAATTCACAAAGTTTATCTTTTTCTTAGTTTTCTTTTTTAGAGTTTAATATATAAAATGCCATGCAAGTTGAGAAATAAATTGAGACAAATAACATTAGCACATGTCATGAAAATTTTAAAGAATATTTTCACGCGTCTCCCAAATTTATTTCATGATTATTTCTTTAGAAATTTAGGATTAAATACTTAGTTTCAATACTTTTTTAAAAAATTAGTTTTGCTCATAATTTTTAGGTTTGACTACTAACTAATGAACTTGATTTTTAGAATAGATCACAAATTTACAGCCCATTTGTTTTGGATTGTATTTGTTTGACAAATTTGCATTTTTACTGTCCTTTAGCCCACATATAATGGGTCTTAGATAAAATTTATAAAGTTTTGACAAAATTGTTCTTGATACTTTTATATTGTCTTATAAATTAGTTAATATAGTCTCAACTTCAGTTTTAGTTGTGACTGTACGACACTCAACTTCAAATTTAGTTGTGACTGAATGACAGTCACAACTAAATTATAATACAGTCACAGTTAGGTTGTGACTGAATTGAAATTTTTTTAAAGAGAAATTGTATTACAATATAGTACAAATAGAGGTCAAAACAATACTTTTACTCAAAATAATATTTAGTATAGTGGTGAGAGTTGTCTTTTTCAACTAATCAAGATAATCACAACTAAATTGTAAGATAGCCACAGTTAAGATGTGATTGAATTGATTTTAATATAGTATAAATTAAAGTTAATTGACTTTAAATACCAAATTTCAATAATATTTTAGTTTAGGTACCAAAATTTAATAGCATTTTAGATTAGGTACTAGTTGAAAAGTCAAACATAATAATATAGTAAAGGACACTCTAATTTACAAATATTACATCATATGCCACTACAATAATATATATATATATATATATATTACATTCATGCTATTACATTAATTTATACTATATTGTATTAAAACAAAAAAAAATCAATTCAATCATATCTTAACTGTGACTGTCTTACAGTTTAGTTGTGATTGTCTTGATAAGTTGAAAAAGACAACTCTTACCACTATACTAAGTATTATTTTGAGTAAAAGTATTGTTTCGACATCTATTTATACTATATTGTAATACAATTTCTCTTTAAAAAGATTTCAATTCAGTTACAACCTAACTGTGACTGTATCACAATTTAGCTGTGACTATCATTCAGTCATAACTGAATTTGAAGTTGAGTGTCGTACAGTTACAACTAAAACAAAAGTTAAGACTATATTAGCCAATTTCCAAGATAATGTAAAAGTATCAAAGACGATTTTATCAAAACTTTATAAATTTTATCTAAGACCCATTATATATGGGCCAAAAGACAATAGAAGGGCAAATTTGTCAAACAAATAAAGCCCAAAACAAATGGGCTGTAAATTTGTGACCTATTCTAAAAATCAAGTTTATTAATTAGTAGCCAAACCTAAAATTATGAGCAAAACTGATTTTCTAAAAAAGTATTGAAACTTCGTATTTAATCCTAAATTTCTATATAAATTAATGTAATAATATGGATGTAATATATATATATTTTTTATTGTAGTGGCATGTGATGTAATATTTGTGAATTATAGTGCCTTTTACTATATATTTGACTTTTCAACTAGTACCTAATCTAAAATGTTATTAAATTTTGGTATCTAAACTCAAAAATTATTGAAATTTGGTATTTAAAATCAATTAACCTTTATTTCTTTTCAAACTCAAACATAGAGCATTATAACTTCTAAGTAGGATATTTGAGCTAAGTACGCATTCGAACACCTAAATAAAGTGCTAGAATGACTAATACATTTTTTATTTTGTCTTTCTTATTTTCTATAATTATTTATTTTTGTACAAATATTTAGGATTTTAAAACTAATACATCATTTCAACCACAAATCTTACACACATTGAAGTAAAATATAAATCGGTAAAAATTACACAGTTCAACAAAATCTAAATAAAATAAAATATAACTCAATGAGAGTTACAGTTTTAGTTAAATTAATTTTCGAATTCTTTTTAGAACTTCGGGTTTATGGTGTAATCTTTATGATTTAGGACTAAAGCCCTAAAACCCTAAACATGAAGTCATAAAACCTAAACCTTATTCAACAAAGTGTAACTCCATAAGAGTTGTACAGCATCAGATCAAAATAAAATATAACTCTGTGAGAGTTACATAAAACATTAGGAGAAAAGATTAAGTACAACATTAGATTTCCATCCACTTTTTAGATTATAGAATTGTTAAGGCAAGTATAATGTTCCAAGAAAATTATTACTAGTTCATTAAAATAATAAAAAAAAAATAGTTATTTAGATGAAACACCACCTCAGATCTTTTGTAGAAAGTACAGGCTAGAGTCCAAGTAGGGTCCTTTGTCCTTATCCGAGTTACAGATAGATATAGAGTAGTGATTGATAAAAGAAGGCAATTAGGGTGTGGTTGCTCTAAGGGTCTAACCCCATCCCTTTTGTATGTAGGACATTATGTCCATTACTAATTACTATATATGTCCTTGAGTGGGTTCAAAAAGAACAAGAAAGTGCTTATCATGCCCATGAAACATATGGGTGGAGGGAGCGAGTAGTGCATGTCATGTGGCTCGATCAGCAGAGCTAAAGTCGCATCACCACCGCCCTTCCTTTAAAACTCGTACGTATACTTAACTTGCATGACTCAAAGTCACACAGAAAGGAGAGGCAAAGCCAAAGCCAAAGCTCAGTTTTGGAGATGCCAAAATATATCAGACACCAGAGAGAGCAGAGCAACACTAGGTTTCAACTTTATCGGTTTTTACCCAACTACCCCACCCATTAATTCAATTCCATACCCCCATAAGACCACGAGACACAGAGAGACTGAGAAAAATTTAAAGATCCTCATATCCCCACAAACAGCAACAAATAGCTCCTAGCAGGCTTTTTTTACAGTGATAGCTAGCTTTTCCACATTAATTCGTGTACGTATTCAGTCATGTATTAATGCATCTATGCATATGTAGCTGCCATCATTAGTTCAAGTGTACATTAATTAGATGGGTCATGAATGGTACGTACCTACTGAATCACTTTCAAACTTACCAAAAACAAAAATGTTTTTAGTCAACACAAATTCAGACTCAAATTATCAAATTTTTCTTCACCAAAAGTATTATTTATTTACAGCATTTAGTTACACCAAATCACATGGCTGAAATTTACACACAAAACATAACAACAATTAGTCATAACATCTTTTAATCATGAGGCACCAACAACACTTTGCCTAAAGATAAGAAGCTAAATCCATATTGTTTCTTCAAATTGGACAAAAGCTAGAAGTTAGCCTCTTCTTTCTTTCTTTTTCTTTTTTTGTCAATATACCTTGAATTTGGTTAGTTTACATATCTTATCCGATCATAAATATCAAAGGTACCTAGCCTTAAATTATGAGATAACAGACCCAATAAATATTTATTGCTTCAAATATTCGCCATTAGTTCACCCAATGAACTATTGTCCAACATTGAACGCAGATCAATTGCAGTGTATTCTGATAAAGAATCTTGTCCAAATTGATGAAGTAGAAGAAGGGTGCGTAGACTAGGATCGAGGACTTGGTATCGTCACAATTAGTAATTAGTTAGGCTGTAATTGTCTTTGTTAAACTTGGTTAGTACGTCTTGTCATATTAACGTAACTTAAGTGTGAGCTAAGCTAGGTTGATTAAATTAATAATCAAAGGGTATTTTACACCTATATTATCCAAATTTTGGGTTTCGTCTCACATTTCCACTCAGAAAAATAAATTGACTCACAATATTGTAATTTATTGCCATGTGAGCCCCCAAGCTTAATTCTTTCAGAATTTTCGTCTTTTAAGAAGCAGCAAATACAGTTTAGATACAAATCTTGACAAAATTAGACATGAATTAATCTCACATTGCAACAAATTTAAATTTAAGTGACAATGTGAGACTACCCCAAATATTGTTGGTATAGGTGTAAAAAACCTTAATCAAATGAAGAAGTCCAGCTTTTCTTCTTCTTTTTTCAGGAAGAAAATAAAGCAAGTTTTAAGTAATCATTTTCTTGATTCTTCAAACACTCCTGCTTTCATGAAACTTTCTTTGCATTTGGGTGATTATACATGTTGAAAACTAATTGGGACATAGAAGGAATAGGAAAGGGGATCCCAAACTAATTGGGACTCTACCTAGAACTCTGACTCGCGACCCGAAATTGATTAATTAATTAGTCAACCAATAGAATGGAATCACTAATTCCATTTTCAGGCAAACAATGAATTCGATTTCATTTTGATTCCCATTTCAATTCCATTGCGTTTCACCAACCAAACACCATCTAAACTGTACTTGTGGTATTTATTTTACATTTATTTTTCATTTTATTAATGTCACTTTTTAGATTTTGTTATATATATGTAAAATATGTACAGTGGTTGTGATTTTGTTATACAGATTTTGATTTATTCTTTTTCTTCTTCATCTTCTTTTTTCAACTTAAGTTAGAGATATATTCTTTCTTTTTTTTCTCATTTTTTAATCTAAGTCAAAGTATATATTCTTTCTCCAATCAGTCTTTTTCAACATGAGCTAGAGGTATCTTCTTATTCTTATTATTTCTCTCATCTCTTTTTTTCACCTAAACTAGAAGTATATATTTCTTCTTCTTTTTTAATCTATACCTGCATTACATGTATTTTCTTTCTTTTTTTCTAGTTGTTCTTGTACTTTTTTTCACCTAAACTAGAAGTATATATTTCTTCTTCTTTTTTAATTTATACCTGCATTAAATGTATTTTCTTTCTTTTTTTCTAGTTGTTCTTGTTTTGGTACATATTATGATAAATTTATTTATATATACCTTAAGAGTAGGTTTGCATATATTTTGGTTGACTTTTCATGTTTATTGTTTTCCCTATATTATAGGTGGATTATATGTATATTGGGAGTTTAACGTGTTTATATATGCTGATAAATATAATTTCTAACAATGTGCTTTCTAAATTGTAGCAAGTATCATCAAAATTCAATAATTAAAACGATCAAAATTAATAGTAATAACTGCTGAAAATCATGTATTTTTAATTAATTTTCATATTTACTTTGAAAGGAAAAATAGACATAGGCCTGCGTGGAAAAAATGGGTTGACTTCAATTGATGATTATTAAGACGAAAATTTCCACAAACAGAATGCCACATGATGCCAATCTCGTGTTATGTGGGCAAAACTAATAGACAAATTGATTTTTTAATGATATATGAAGTGTTTAACAAAATTGAGAGGGGGGTAATGTTTCAAAAGATTTAGCCTGTAGAGCAAATTGTCAAACATGACAGAACGTAGAGGCTAGGTACAAGTTATATATATATGAAATTAACTCGTTTATCAATTTTAACTACGTACATATCCATATGCTGTAGCTTTTTTGTTTTTTTCATTAAATTGTAACGGGGTTGCTTTTAGTAATTTTGGCCGTCAAATAAAGCGGTGATCATATTCATATCATGCATACATATTTCAAAGTTAATCTTTAATTAGCTAGGGGAGGAGTGAGGAGTTGTACGTACTACTGAGATCATTCAATTGTGTGTCTCAGATTCTCAGGCTCACTTCCCTTTCAAGCTGTTTGTAAATGGGTAGCTAGGTAGGAGCTGAGTAGGCCATTGTGATGGGTCTGTAAAAGGCCAACAAACTTTACAACCTCTTTCCCCCATTACCACACATTTAATGTTGTTGCATTCGAGTTATACAGAAACCCATTCTCATTTCATTTGTGAATGAGTGATCAGTGAGTGAATGAATGAATGAGTGAATAATAACAACACTTTCTGGGGAAGAGGAAATCCATGCATCCAAAGGTCTTACTGAGTAAGATGGTGATGGTTCTGGTCATATCATCTGTAACATGAATAATTACTAAAAATAAAAAAAGATGAATATTTATATAAGCTCACTTTTTCAACAAAGTTAGGGTAGCTTTCCAAAATTTGTAAGGAAAAGAAAACCCTAGAGATATGGGGATGATCAGAGGAGGCATGGGAAAAAGATTCTAAGTAAATTAGCTAAGAATAAACCAAAAAGAAAAAGTAAAAATTGAAATAGAAATGGAAATATGTAGAGGAAAGGACAAAAGTGGTAAGGCAAATGCTGCTGTCCACTGAGATCGATAATGTTTCTTTGCTTTCTCACTTAAATACGTATCTGTTGTGTTCTGTGCTTGGCTGTGCTGTGCGTAAGACGAGGGAGATTGAGTGGTCAAATCACTGAAAAAACATATAGAATTCTGGCCTTGTATATGTTGTGTATTATATTGATTTCACATATATATTATACAAGAATTTATATGCATGATTGAGTTATGATGCTGTTGGCTTATTAATGTCACGGGGCAATGAATAATTAAGAAGATGGTCATGAAAGAGAACATAGATACAGAGCTGAGAGCCCTATCCCTACGGAGGCGGTGAGAGAGAGAGAGAGGTGTAGAAATCAATTAGGGCTTATTGTCCGGGAGGTACAAGGAAGGGTCATGGTGTTTGGGATCGGAAATTGAGGCAAATTTAATTAACTGATGAATTCATTAATTATTAACAAATTAGAGACATAAAGAGAGAGAGGGTTTAGGGTTTGAATTGAATTGAATTGAAACCATATGTGTACAGTAGATCAGAAGACAACACCCTCTTTAACTTCTGAAAACAACAGGTGAGGCCTGAGGCCTGAGGGGGTGTGTGTGTGTGTGTGTGAAAGCTATATCACCCCCATGCACACGTCCCTTTCTAGCTCCTCTCCCCCACATCTGCCGCCTCTCTCTCTCTCTCTCACTCTCTCTAAGCAAGCTATAGCATCGGGAATGCCAACCATACATATATATATATATATATATATATAATGAACACCATGCGCATGTTAGACTTATCTCTAGTACTGATGCATGCATATGGTAAATTAATTACATGATATATATGTCACATGTGATATAGTAGTATGTCTTTAACCATGCACATACATATACACACATGATGAAATGATCCAAATGTTATAAAAATCACAACTGTTCACTTTTTAGATAACTATTTAAAAATCTTCTCTACAAAATATCAATTAAATCTAAAATTTTTTGGTCATATACGTAGCTATTATAATATATATATATATATTTTGGTAATTGTTAAACTCCGTGTTTGTTTGTTCAATAGTTATTACATGACTAAACAATTTTTGATTTAATTAATTTTTTACACAGATATTTTTAAAGAGTAATATAAAAACTAAACAATACTAATCATGAGCCTACACCGATACATTTTAATTGATTAGTATGAGATTAACAAGGAGTCTTAATCTGACTCTACACATTTCGAATTATATGTTTCAATTTCTTTCATGATATGATTCACGTAATAGATTTGATATCATACATACAGATCGAGACGTGTTAAATAAAAATTCAACGTTGAAAAGATATTTTAAATTGAATGCTCGGATTTGTTTCAGCTAGATAGATATATATCAACTTTAACACAGCACCAACAAAAAGAGGGAAGATAAATATTAAGGATCTCTCTCTCTATCTCTCTCTATCTCTCTCTCTCTCTCTTTCTCTCTCGTTCCACTAAAATTCCAAGGTGCCCTCTTTATATCTAGCTAGTAGACCAAATAGCCCACTCTCCTTACCTCCTTATCTCTGTCTTTCTCTCTCTTTCTTTCACAACTCTCATAATCTAAGAAAGAAAAGAAAAAAAAAAGAAAGGGAGATCCAAGGTGGTTGTTAAGCTGTCATCCGTCAATCAATCAATCAAATCAATCAATCCATCAAACCCAGAAGGGAGACCAATCATTCTTCAGAGTCAATTTTATTAAAAAGAAATTAAAAGAGGAATCATCGATCGATCATGTCATCCAGCTCTTCTGCTTCAACCTTGTCCCTTGACCACCTCCCTCCTTCCGAGCAGCTCTGTTATGTTCATTGCAACATTTGCGACACTGTCCTTGCAGTACTCTCTCTACCTCTCTCTCTATATATATACAATTAATATTTGACTCTTTTGTTTATCTATTTAATTTCTTCTTTGTTATAGTTTGTTTTTACAGTTGGGGGTTTTTGCCCTTTAATTGATTTGGTGGTGGTGATGATGATGATGTTTTGTGTTTAATAACTTAATTAGGTGAGTGTTCCTTGCACAAGTTTGTTCAAGACTGTCACGGTTCGATGTGGTCACTGCACGAACCTGCTTCCGGTGAACATGCGTGGGTTGCTTCTGCCTTCGCCAAACCAGTTTCATCTTGGCCATCACTCTTTCTTCTCATCCCCTAATTCCCATAACCTTTTGGTACATATTTATATTTTAATTACATATGTTATATTTAATTGATTGATTTTGTTAACGTACCCTAGCTCGATCCTATGCTTGATCTTAATTAAATGATCGATGATTAATGTACGTACGTGTTTGATTAGGATCAAGAGATACCAAATAATCCGATCCCAAACTTTGTGGTGAATCAAAGTGGTGCGCTGAATGAGTTTGCTGTGCGGCCGCCAAGAGGTGGAGCTGATCATCTTGAACTTCCAAGGCCCCCAGCCATTAACAGACGTCAGATTCATCTTCATCTTTACATCTTAATTTACTTTTCTTTTATCTTATATATTATGTGTGTGTGTGTGTGTGTGTCAGTGTACTTCTACACCTCTAGTTCATGATTCCCTCAAGATCAAAACCTGAAAAAGAATGTGGTAGGTAGAATAAATTAATTAGTTAGCCAACTAACACTAATTTATAGTAACTTGCTTGCCCAAATATTTCTATATATCTTAATTAACAAACCTAACAATACACTTAAACACTAGTTGCAACTGCAGCCAGACTAATAACAAGAAATTATCATATATATAGCTAGGGTGGTAAAGCTGAGATTTTATTTAAAGCTAGCTTAATGATCTAGTTGACAATAGTGTTCCAATAAGCTTGTTTTTCGAGTGCTTAATTTTATTAACATCATTTGGAAATGTAGAAGGTACAGATATTGTTGGACTATATCTCCCCCGAAATTATAGTTAGGTAGCTAAAAGCATCGTAACTAGCAGATCGATTGATCATCGATCAATCAATCATCATGTACATATATAGACAGAGATATATGATCATGACTTGTACTGTGTTTGTGTTTGTGTGTGTGGCTTATATGCATGTTCAGCCCCGGAGAAGAGACAGAGAGTCCCCTCCGCCTACAACCGTTTCATCAAGTGAGTAATCATATCATCAAATAGATATATGCATATAGTACCATACCATTCATCATTAGCTAGTTCATCTCTCTCTCTCTCTCTCTCTCTCTCTCTCTCTCTCTCTCAAACACACTCGATCAACCACATTTTAATTAATATATTGACTAATAAGGTTGCTAATATTGAAGCAGAAACATATATATGAAATTAATGGTACTCAAATCTGTATATTGCAGGGACGAGATCCAACGCATCAAGTCTGTAAACCCTGATATATCCCATAGAGAAGCCTTCAGCGCAGCTGCTAAGAATGTAATATTTCATTAATTAATTAATTGCTCTTGCTCATAAAATATCATTATATATATTAGGCTTTGATATTTCCTTTACCAAATTAGGCCTTGATTTTTTTTTGGTTATCAATAGTACGTACGTACATTGTACTGTGTGGGTATGGGGTTGGTCGGTTGATATGTGAACCCGTTGAAATTAATAGTTTTCTTTAATTAATTTCTGTGTGTGAACATGATGCAGTGGGCCCACTTTCCACACATTCACTTTGGTCTCATGCCTGACCAGACGTCTGTCAAAAAGACAAACGTCCGCCAGCAGCAGGTAATTAAGTAAATTAAATTAAATTAAATTAAGCCCTAATCCCCTTGTCTATACGTTGCCACAAAATTAAACATATATGAATTGGTGTTAATAATTAATAATACCATTTTAATTAATTAATTAATTGGGTTTATGTACGTGCAGGAAGGAGATCAGGACGTTCTGATGAAAGATGGGTTTTTCACTTCAGCAGCTAATGTGCGTGTCTCCCCTTACTAGCTACCTAATTAAGAGTAACTGCAACAAGCTATATGAGTTAATTTGTAGTGGGTGGGACAAAGATTTTGAGGCCCAAACATATGCTTTGTGAAGTAGTTATGCTTAATGACTCAATTTTCACAATCCATATGCTAGCTAGCTACGTACGTACTAGAGGTCTTTAATTAATTAATGTTGATAATTAACTGCACGTTTAGATGTAGTACTACTTTTAATCAAGATTTTTTCCATGTTATGATGATATATATTTCTCAGCAATTTATTATAGCTAGCTCTAGATTGATGCTCATCATCAATCAACTATTTTACCATGCATCTTGATAATTTTAAGTCCATATCTTTGTTTTCGAACCCACATATTAGCAATTAATCACATTTTACTGAAAAAAAAAATTTACGATTAAATATGCTAAAAGAAAAACATTAGTTGACAACAGTATGTGTTAATTTATTACAATTAGTCATAACATGAAATTGATGTAATAAGTATTACATCAACTACCATATATATAGCATATAATTATCTAATAGGATCACAGATCACTTTAACATTTTCCAAAATAAACTATTTTTTCAACTTATTACAGTAGACAACATGGTCCATAATATTTCTTTTGGGTTGGGATATCAATTATTTTCATCGTTGTTTTGCTCCTACATTAATTGGTCTCTGCATGTACAATTCTGCATGCTGCTTCTTGGAATCCAATTTAATAATGTTTGACGTTAATGTGTGAAATATAGGTCATTGATCTTGGTCAACCCAATATACATGGGAGCATGTAACGTGTCATGTAAAAGCATGCATGCATGTTTTGTGAAATGTGATTAGCTAGCTTAGTTGGCCAAAGGTAAAAGCTCTCCGATATACATTTGGGTTTAAACCCTTCCTCCTCCTTTGTAATAAAAAAAAAATTAAAACCAAAATTAGGTTTTGATATTTTATGCTATTTTAAGCAAGAGTCCTAAGTCAAATTAATGCATGTCCAATTAATTGAAGTTATAATATGCGTAAGGCAATTTCTCATATAATTCATTTTAGAAATGCATGTGGGTATATATGATGTTACAAAATGAACTGGTGATGATCGATATAATTAAGTTGATAATTAGCAAGCCCTATGATCTTGGTATAAACCATCACTTGTGGATAACTTGAGCTAGCAAGACAAAACAAAGTGTCTGGGTTACTTGTAGTAGTTAGTCAATATTTGGACTTAAGCCTAAATTTTTTCAACTGACAAAAAAATAATGTTTCAAAGTGAGCCGAATTTTGAGAAACATATACATTTTCTACGATAGAGTCCAACTGAAATTTTAAAATTAACTTAAGGGCGCTCCATCAATTTGGATGGAATGATTTAAAATGAGGAAATTAATTTAATTATATATACATTAAAATTAAATTTATTGACACCGGACTAAAGTGAACTCACTACTATTTAATTTGATTCAATATCGATATTGTTTTAACTTAATCACGTAGGTCAAGCGCAGGGTAAAAGTGAGCCTCATGATGAAACTATATATTGAGGTGTAGGGTTTTATTTCAAAAGGTCTTAATGTTATGATTCCCTAACTCATATATTGTAGAGTGTTGAGTCACCTTTCTGATCGATGGTCTATGACTTGTATAATCCACCAATTCCATACTCATAAATTCGACTTTTCAAGAAAATGAGCGATTTCAAATATAAGAAAAAGTGTAATTTATAACCCTTTCATTTCTTAGATAAGCAAATTTATTTCAAATAGGAAAGAAGGAGTTTAAGAGACCGTAACAAGTAAGCTAATTAAAACTACAAGTGAATTGAGAACATCGCAACATAAATTTGAAATTCCAAAATTAAGTAGAGAAAACGTACAAGATTTTGTTGAGGCAGTCAGGGAATTAAACTTTATATAGCAGGCAAGGCGTGACTTTGTAAAGTGAAACGACATTCACGTAGCCAGTGAATATATATGCATAGGATGCGACGATTACCAAAAGGTGATTTTATGGTCCCAAAATCTAACACTGTTGGTTAAAATGATGAAGACCTGGAACAAAACCCTACAAATCTGTGTTAAAAAAAGGGGTCTCCAACTGAGTTTGTCCCTCCATTTTACTTCAAAAAGCATGATCGTCAGTGGTCAGCTCCATCTTACAAGCAAAATATATGCAACCTTCGACTCCAACAATGCTACAACCTATGAAACAGCGCTCCCTCGCTTTTGGCTTTTAAGAAAGCATGCATCCATTTGGCATATTAAAAGATGCGTCCAATACAACCAAGTACTAATATTCAAATCTTCCGCATAGTTGCCACGTTCAACTTCACTTCCACATTGCTCAAAAATTCACACTTAGAAAAGTAAAAGTAATTATCAAAAGGAGAAAAAGAGAAGTTTAGTATTATTGGAAAAAGTGAATATTTTAGGAGTTATATGTGTGCTCCCACAGAAATTATTCATTGGTATATTATGAAACAAACCACGTACACACACTAATGGAAAACTTTATACTCATTTACTACCGCAAATAACTAAATCATTGAAAATATCAACATGGGTTGTATGTGTGGGCTGTAAAAATGCATGAAGCGTGTTACAATGTTAAAACTATTATTGTTATAATAAGTTATAAATCAATCCTAGCATATAGGAGATCTACCTAACGTATGAGTTTTTATTTAAAAAAAATTTAAAATAAGTTTATTATTAAGTAATTCCTTATGAGACTCAAGTATACGTATTGCTAGGGTGGGTTAGTGTCGTTAATGTTAATCGAGCCGCCAGAAGGTTATTGACCACTACACCGATGAAGGGCGAAAGGCACAATCGACTTTTCGAGATCGGTTGGTATTGATCAGTGGTATTTTTTGGGGCGGTTCGACGTTTTGGTGTTTCGGGGAGGTGCTTTCCATACAGCTTTTGACCCCGACCGTGGCAATGTGGTTCGGTTGTGCTACCGAAAACCATGGAGGAGGAACAATTAACCACCAAACCAAGCAATTTGGATCGGGATGGTAGTTGGTAAAATTCGATCAGTCGGCAAAAAATGACAGCCCTACATGTTGTAGTGTAAAATTCGTTAAATTCAAAATTATTTGATTAAATAATGATCATTTTAGAGTTTGTTGAGTGTTTTTATTTTGTTACAATTAAATGTTTTAATAATTTTGAAAATATCTATTGATTATATATTGCATCCCATAATTAAAATGTCTTAGTAGGGTGCAAAGTAGGTCTGGTCCACTCGTCCAGCTTAGGCTGGGCCTAAGCCCGAGTTCAATTTATCCAAAGGTTTTGTTGAGACGACCCAATCTTGTTCAAGAAAATAGACTCATCCAGATTCAAGATCTAGCACATAGCCCATGCTCTACTTGGTTCAATAGGCCAACCCAATAGGCTATCGAGTCAGATGAATTTAGTATGGTTAAACTTTTCTAATAAATAAGTTTTTACCTATATCTAATTATAGGTAGTCTAGAACTTGAAATTTCATGTATAGTACCAACTAGTTATTAGTGTTGGTAGAGGTTCCAAGTTTGGTTTGTGAGAATAATTAATTTGTCAGTGATCAGTAGGTGAGTGTTTTGTGGAGTGATTTGTGGAGTGATGTGTGGAGTGATTTGCGCCTTTGTATTCCTATAAAAACTCTCATTGGGTGATGAATGAAATATCCTGAAATATAAATCCTAAACCTCGAATTTGAGATGGTTATTCCCTTCACCAAATCAAAAACAATAATACTTACATGTTTGAGTGAAATATTTAAAAAATCGAAAATTTTCACCCTTACAATTGTTATTACATAATTAATCATTAATGGCTGCTTTAGCCTTGGATTCTGTGGCTATTGAATTGCTTGCCTTCTTTCATGGTCTTCGACTCGCTGGCTGAGGCAAGCTCATTGCTGCAGCATTTTCAGTTCATTTTTCTTCATCATTATCAGCACATATTTGTTGTAACGTTGCTGGCACGTTACAGTTTAAAGTGTGATCAATATTTTTATTTCATGGCTTGAGAGTTGAGAAGGGTCTTACATGACTACTCCCGACCTTACATCATGATATAACCGTTTATTTGTGAAATAAATTTTAAGAGGCACCATTTTTTCACTTTATGATCCCCATATCAGTATATTACTACTGCATATGAATTAAAATATGCGGAGGCTTATAGTTTTGAGGAAGAGCACTTTACTCTCAAATCTACAATTAAAGTTTGACTCCATCTCCCATTCTCCCCTCAGCTGAGCAGATAAAAATACCACAAGGTTAAAAATCAAGTTTAACTGCGCATCATCATGTTAGAGGAATTATTATACCATAGAGCCTGAGAGAGCAAACAAAATGACCCATGAGTGACAGCAATCCACAGCACTGCTTTGTCTACATGTATTGCAAGACAATCTCAATTACAGCAGAGAGTCCTGCAGCTGCAAGTTGCCATATTACAGACAAAATTGGAATGTTCTCAATCCATACTATCCTCCTTCCTCCCAGATGGAATTATGTTGCCTCAAACACAAATTTTTTTATTTTTTATTTGGTTCTAGAATAAAATACAAATGCTTCAGAAATAAAATAAATGATCACCAGTTTGTGTTTGTGTGTTTTGGTTTATGCCATGTCTTTTGGGTACCAGCTCACACCAGTTTTTGGGGCTTCATAAAAGTGGCATTAAATGGCAATTTTGTTTGTATATACAGGTCTCTGTAACATGCTTTATGAAGATAATTTAGCTTATCTACCAGACAAGATATTTCACAGTACTGTTTTTGGCCAATATAAGGTACATTTCAGCGAACAAGAGACAGCTACTTACAACTTGAAAAGACAATTAAACTCCCCAGGACCACAAAACATCAAACATGTGACCAGCAAAAAGTCCCCTTCTACAAACATCATATCTTCTCTTCAGCAATTTGAATTACACAAGTGGGATCAGAGGAAGCTCAAAATGGTCAGCAAACAGATAAATTCAAATTTAAGTACGAAGTTGTATTGAATTGATGAATTGTCTACGGTACATAAGTTAATAGGCAATAAAAGAATCATAATTCCCAATAAATTAAACGAGGAAGCCATGGACAAATTTAGAACATTCCAAAAACAAAAAAAGAATGTCAAACTTACTGAAGATTTATATCAACAAGACTAAAACTTACAATCCTAAACACTCAACCACAAACCTCTCACTAAGAAAACAGGCTCCAACAAACATAGAGGGGAACACTCCCATTGGAAACCAAAACGTTTAGTGGAAAATGGGAATTGTGGCGCAGATGATCATCAGCAGAGTGAAGAACAACTTATTGATGGTGATTGATGCTGCAGAGATGTCTTCAGGCCTGAAAAATGAAATCGAAATGTAGAATTAGAATTATCATCACTCCTCATTAGTGACTTGAGAAAGTTTGGTACATAGGGGTCACAGCACATACTTTTGCAATTTGCTGAGGGCACCACAAAATAGGGCATTGTCTGGTATAGCTAACTCGGTTTTGTTAGTCGCTTCTGGATTGTAAACCCTGATGTATGTTTCTTGGCCAAGATACCAAGAGTCAAGGTTTTCAGCTCTAATGTTCCAGACTCCAACATTGTCCAGAGATATCAAGATTGCTGTCCATGCCCCAGGATAAACCTAGAGAGAGAGAGAGAGAGAGAGAGAATCAATACTAAAATAGCAAATAATGCAAATATTTACAGAAATGCTTTGTCGGAAATATACCTGTATTGTGGACCTGGCTATTCCATCCCACTTATTATATGTACCTCTGCTATTCTCTGTCCACTCACCATAGTCCATCCTGAAATTAATCAATGCCTGTTAAAAACATTTAAGGGATTCCTAATTAGACATGTTATGTGAAAAATTTCCTACCCGACAACAAAAAATGCATATCCATCCACGTGGTAGCTCTGCATCTTGGTGTCATTGTTCTGTAGTATGATTTCTATGAATCCTCTAAATGTTCCATTAATCACAGACGTTTCCATCCGGGGTGGTCCAGTAAGTGGCCTAGTAGGGAAGTCAAGCTTATAAGCACCCTTCACTTTGTACTGGTCAGCGAGCCTGATTGGTGTGGAAGGATTGACAAATGAGATTCCACTGAGTGTCGTTCGGCGTTTCCCATTGATCATTACAGGTGGCTTGTTTTTCAACACATAAACATCAGTTACATTGATTGAGCCGTATCTAAAAGACCCCTGTGGATTAGGACGTGCACCACTAGCTGATACATTCCATCTGAAAAGTTCATCCACAAATTTTTCAGAAAGAGATTTAATATAAATAAACCAGTTGGGAAATTCTTCAATTTATATCATACTATTCAATTACCACCATAATTTTTGGGAAATGTTAAGTCTTTTAACAAATCATACGCATAGGCCCCATGTTTTTTTCTGAATTTTGAATTTTTTCTGAATTTGTGAACAAAGAATTCAAGGATATAAAAGCATCCCAACCCTTGAAATGTCATGAGCTTAAAAAGGTGGCTCAGAATCTATATACAAAAGAGATGAATAGAAAACAAACCTGATGGATCTTGCCTGGTTCATTGAGAAGGTTTTGTCAAATTCATCATTTGGTGCCTCTGGCAGGGGACCGGCTGCCTTTCCTTTAGAGTTAGAATAGTGCAGGATTCCAACTCCAGTAACTTTTTTCCAGTGTGACTCATTTACAAATCTAGCACTTGCTACAATGTAATAATCAGTACTTGCATTCTGATCCATGGTTACCAAAAAAGAATAAGATTGTCCGACATGTATATCTAAGCTTGTATAATTCTGTTGCACTGTATATGATCCCTCTGACTCGGCTAGAAGAAGATTATGGTTCTGGATCCTGAAATTTAGAGTAGTTGACACCCCAACATTGTGTACACGAAGACGATAAGTTTTCCCTGTCAAACATTACTTCATTGTTGCAATCAATAAGCTCACACAAGCATCATCATTGAAATTACATAATGAAATAAGAATTGTGTTCACAACTTTTATGCATAAATATAGATTTTCAAGCACCATCCTGTTATGGTCAGTGATATGCTACATATACAAAATAACAACTGCAAAAACCATACATTTCAAAATCATGAATCATTTTCCTCTGAAAACCTAAATATGAAAGACAAGCTGGACTCAAGATTTCACATCTGACACCAGGGACATTGATGTCACATGACAGTGACAATCAGTAGATGAAGCAAAATTCAGTCAAAAGAGCAATCATTTCAGATGTATGGACTGTTTAGCCAAAAATGGTTTTAAATGTTACTATGGGTTTAGTTACTGCTAAATTAAACCCAGACAGCCATATAGCATGGTAATCAACAATTTTATCTGCATCTAGCAGCTCAAGACATTCATATGACATATGGCATGCACAGATAAATTCCAAATTCTAGGTACATAGTTAATTGCACCTGTTTTTTGAGTACATAGTTATATATATATAGTCTGCTAAAATTGATCACCTACATATGGCATGCACAGATAAATTCCAAATTCTGGTTTGCAATATTCTAATAATTGCATCATTTTTTTGGGTACATAGTTATACATAAATAGTGTGCTAAAATTGTTACCTGGGTGTACGTCAATTTGTTCAAAATCAATGCCATCTGGAACAAGTGTAGTGTTGTATTGGTAAGGGCCTTTCCCATTGATAAGAACGCCATCTGGAATCCCAAGGTCTTTGCCTGCATCAAGGGTCTTCCTCAAAGCCTACATTCCAAGAAGGCATCATCATCATCAAACATGTTACACACTAATCTCAAATCTGTTATTAGTCAAAAATTTCACCAAGCACTAACCGTATGGTTCCTTATATACCAGTCACCAATCAAAATAGTTATATCCCCATCTGGGGTTGCAAAAGGAATGGGAATTATGGCCCGGTTATTTATAATAAACCCGCCGAACCCTCCAGAGGCTCTCTGAAAACCAAGAGAGGGAAAGTAAAAGAAGCTCCCAATCTGATCCTTAACCTGAAAATTATAAGTCCAGTTCCACTTTGGCGGAATTGGACAATTGGTTCCAAGAACTCCGTCTTGCCAAGAGCTACGCCGTTGCTGAATTCCAGCCCTGTTGAAACAAATCCAATTGCAAGAATTCAATACATGTACAATAATGCATCTGCTTGAAATTCTTGTGCACATTACAGTAAATCCTACCAAGTAATAAGGAGGTTCTCGTCCAATTTGTTCCGAACATTGACAATGACATTGTTGTTAGTGGTCACATTAATAGTAGGACCTGGAAACTTTTCATTAATAGCAATAACCTGCAAGGTAATGCAGATTTAGAAACAGTTACTAGAACCCTAAAAAGCTCAGTACTTGATATCACTTTAAGTTTACAACTAACAAAATAAGCTCAGATTTTGAAAATATAAACACACTAAGCAGATCTGAAGCTAAAACTTCAAACTTTAGGAAATCTAAAGGCAACCCATTTTTCATTCATGAATACTAAATGCACACCCACATCCACCGAAAGTATTAGCTAAAAGTAGCAAGAAAAAATTTTAGAATCTAAGGAGAGAAAGCAGCTATAGAAGTAGAAAGGGAGAGCATGTGAGAAACCAGACCTGTTGAGGAACACCCAGAGGAGAAGCAGTGATGTAAGAGACCTCAAATTCGTGGTAAAAAGTTGGATCCGCAGCGAGACACAAGCTCACAAACAAGCAAATGTGGATGAGAAACACAATTAAAAAGCTTAAGGAAGCCATTTTCCAGAATAGTACTTTAAAATGTGTCTTACAAATCTAAAGCCAATTTCTCTCCCCTTAGCTTTTCTTTGTTTACATTATCAGAAAGAGAAGGAAATAAAGGAAGAAGAAAAGAAAGAACAAAAACCAGAGCAGAGATAGAAAGAAGAAGTCTAGAGAGAAAGGAAGTAGAGAGAGTATGTGAGTGACAGAGAAGAGAGAGAGAAACGGAAAGAACGGCTCTTTTTCTTTACTTGTATAGTATGTGTGTTGGGTAGTGCTGTTTTTTTGGGCTTGGTTAAGAAATTATAAAAATTTTGAGTCTTTAGGGGAGAGAGAGAGAGAGAGAGAGAGAGAGAGAGAGAGAGAGAGAGAAAAGATTGGTTGGTTGGTTTTTGAGGTCTGATCCCAAGCAGAGGTCAAGCTTTTGTCGGTAACCAGTATCAGCCATGAGAGCATGAGAGAGAGAAAGTAAGCATTTTTAGAGACAGAAAGGCAGTGAGAAAAAGGGAGTGACAGCCAATGGCCAGTTCACACTACGAGCTATACAACCACATTATGAGTATATATAGTATTATACACAAAACACTCTCTCACGGTCTCTCTCACCCATAAACACCCACACGCGTATGCTTTTATTTTGACTGTTGTGACTGTTGTCTGTCATCAAGAAGATAAATGGATACAAAATGAAAACGAACAAAAAATGAAAAAGAAATTCATAAATGCTCAACGTTCGGATGGATCTCTCTGAAAGCGCCACATGATTGCCAGCCGTGAGCCACTGCCCACGAAGAGGACCCTACAGCATAAATGTAGGCGTGCATTGGGATGGTGATCATGGTGCTGGTTGGATTTTTAGAGCAGATCATGACCGTAAGATTCTCTTGATATGGAGTTGACTGAATTTGAAGTACCCAATAGTCGTTGATTTGTTTTGGGATTTAACTAGGGTCTATGTATAATTTGCGTAAAAACTTATTAGAATTGTGTGGCTCAATACAAATTATGGACGTGGACGGAGTTAATTGGACCCAGAATTTTATAAGTGGAGGAGCTAATCTTTCAAGTTAGTCTCATTAAATCCGTCCCTGGGTGAGACGCTTGTACAACAAAATTATCATAAATAAATACTTTTGTTGTGTATATGAACTATCAAGTATAAAGTTGATGAATAATGTTGTTTATCTCATATTTTTCTTTCCAATGTTTTTTCTCAACATGTCTGTTACATGATATGCATGTTGCCTTAACATAGATTGTTGATTGTTCTCTAATTAAGAGCTCAGTTTTTTTGGTCTAATAGTTGCCTTATAGAATATTGAAGCTCATATTTTAGAAGATTATAGGTTTTACGTTTAAAACCTCAACTTATTTTAAGCACAGCGGGATTGCATTATATTATTTGGATATTTTTGTCACTTCCCTTGTGGGATAGGGCTGGGTGTGAAGGAGAATGTGTTAACTTGGAGAAAAATTAATATGAAAAGTCTCTTATTACGTCAACATATTAATAGTGACATGAATAACTGATTCAAATCTTCCATTTATTTACTAACTTTATAATCACATAAATTATAGTATCTCTAATAGACTCGGCAAAAGTAATTAGCTGTTCAAGTAGCTGTGTCACTTTGGATAAATCATCTTCAATAGCATTTGCAAATAAAGTATAAACTTACAGAAGATTTATATATGCTAAAATTTCAAATAATATTATGAGTTGTTAACTAACAAAATTTTTTACGAGTTTTAAATTTGAACCAAAACCTGTAATTGGTTTAGTGGTTTGACCTCGAGATGCCAAATTGGTAATGCATTTTGAGATGGGCTTTCTAAGCATGGCAAAGAAAACTGGGGTCCATAGGTGTAGGCATAGGCATATATAATAGGTAGTTTTGGACCTTGTGGTTGGGGTAGCAGGTACAAAGGGCACCTTTTATTACCCATGCCACTTGGATTGTCACGTGCGATGGGACCTAAGAAATAAGGGCATTTCCTCTTCTAAAATGTCTTTCTTTTGAATTGGATGACTAACTTTTTTTTATTTTGTATAAATGCTACATCTGCCATTTATGCATGCTATTAGTAACTTAGTAAGAGTATTACATACACATTTCATATTAAACCTAATCGGTAAGGAGTATGCTTCTCGTACTTTAATAAATCACAACCCAAAAGTGATATACTATAGAAAAGCATTAACACATCAATATAAGTGTATGTATAACATCACTTATACCCTTATAGCAACCGCAAAATTATGACTTGTGGAATACACTTTGCATTACAATTTTTATGATCAAAGTCATTTAATTTTTAAGTTCTCAACTCAAAGTTCATTTATACAAAAAATTTGAAAAATCGTGTAATCATTTGATTAAATGATCATTATTTCAAGTATTTATATGAAATTATTGTGTTCATCGATCTATTTTTCGATGACATTTAAATGTTTTAATGATTTTTAATTTGTCTAATTGTTTACGTAAGTGATCTTATATAGAGACCTTGAAAACAAACGACTTTTATAATTAAACTATAATACGGAGTGAATCCTTCAAACCATACCTTATTATGCTTAAATGAGATCGATATACCTCAATGAATGAGCCCTCAAATATCTATATATATATATATAATATTAATATGTAGATATCTAACAATCAATAATGCATGTTTAAATAATTGCACTTACAAGTTTAACGCCATTTAAAATCCTAGCTTGCTCAAAGCTAGTAATGATGGTAATATGTGTGTATATATATACACAATGTGATATCTAGTTAATTGCAATAAAAGCGGATAGAAGAAATACAATATTTTTGATAAACATTGAAATGATCATAAGTTAATCAAATGGTTTAATTATATCCAATTTATCTAATTTTTTTAGGAGAATCATTGAATGGATACTTGATAGACGACTATGATCATTACTGAACTACAATACAGAATTGGTATGATAAAAATCCTTATATAAGCTTATCTAAAGTTGGCCAAAAAAAAAAACACTCATCTAAAGAATCTCATTATCAAATCTCCCTCTATACATGTATTATATATATTAAATATGTAGGTATCTAGCAAAGAATAATGCACATCTAAATAATTGCACTTTAATTATGAGTTTTATGCCATTTAAAATCCTTGCTCAAATCTAGCAATGATAGTGGCATGCATATATGTATGTTATCGCATCCCCAACACCGAACTTCACTTAATTATGTACATGACTTATGAGTGATCGATCAATACCAACAAACGTAATTGTGCCATATTTTATTGTAGAGCAAGACCAAAATATTGAATAAATTAAGTTATCATATTATGACAAGGATTTTAAAGAGAAAACAAGGTAATAAAGATCAAAATTTGTATATTATATATATAGCTAGTAGACAATATTGATCTCTTCTGCTAGTTGTATTCAACTTGTTTAAGGAATGTTGTTATTTTAGTTTCAATACGTTTTTATTAGACTAACATACCCATGCATGCATGCTATGATTGCTATTGCTAATGAGTATTAACAATAAAAAACTCAATTAATCACAAAAAAAAAGAGACCAATTTAATACTCAATTGGCTACTTTTAGAATGATTTAGATCACACAAAAAAGAAAGAAAGTAAATGAGCCAATGGGCCAACCAGAATGATCGAATTGATGAGTTGTTTTAGAAAAATAGTATATACCAGTCAGAGAGACAAAGTGGTTATGAATTATTATGATCAGCTGGTGAAAATGTGAAATCCAGCTGGATTGTCTCCAACTGGCCCATCAATAATTAAACAAGTTTGGGTAGAGAGGCAATTCCCATTTGTAATTATGTTTGTGTTAAGTTGAACAAAGTTATGAAAGGGTAACACAAAGTAACATGTGTAATTCATTTATTAATTGGGTTGGTAGATATAGTCGTATTTGAGTTGATACGATTAACACGTTTAATAAACGTTTTTAACCTAACACAGTTAAATTACTTGCTTTCTTTATCAAGGTAACATGTTGTAGCTTTCTTTATCCATGTGGTCCAACGTTTTGCAGAGAAGCAATCTGTGCTATGGATATGATCATATGACCTTATTTGCAATTGCAGCCACCGTTTTCAGTGTTCTTCATGTTAAGGGAAGATCATATTCCTTGTCTTTAATTCTTTGTGTCTATAATATATCAATCATGAAAGACAGATATTCTCTATCTGACTCTTGAACGTACGGTCATGGACCCAACAGGTGTAGAAGCTCAGCTTTGAAATTGGGCTCTCCAGCCTCTGGGGGTCAGAGTCCTAATTAGGGCTGGCCCAAACACAAGATGAGACCTATTTATTTCCATTTCGGCATTATAAAAGTTAGAGAAATGAATTAGATGCAAATCGCCTTTGGACCTTCTCATCCTCAAGAACAAGTTAGAGGGTGTATTAATTGGTCCGGAGCTCTGAAATGCTCTATTGTTTAGTCATGCTTTATTACATGGTTCTTTCTTTTTGGCTATAAATAACTTGTGCACTTTGTAGAATGAATAGAGAGTTTAGAACTTCTTGGCATTAAAAAATCAATTGCAGAAACTGGTATTGAACTCTCAACAAAAATAAATGCTTCCATAGATTATGATCCACAAACCAAATAATCGATGAACTTTCCTATCTAACAAAAAATAAGGTCAAAAGAATGCCAAATGGGACAATGAATTTGATGAATGCTGTAACAGGGTTGATGGTTGCATGACTTTTTTCATCTGGGTGGAATGGGTGAATGAATGCAGAGTTCATCTGCCATATCTTGAGGGAGGCAGTAACACTGGACTCAGTGGCATTGTTGAACAGGAAGACCCTTGCATTCCCATAAATTGCCTTGGTTGGGTAAACCCTTGATGTCATGGTTGTTCTTCCACCTTGAACAAAGATTTCCACTATTGAATGATCAATCTGCAGGAGGTGAAATGACTCTGTTAGCCTTGGCATAATATATATATATATATATGTTACATTCATTCACATAGCAGAAATGATCCACCCACCAGAATCCTAACAGATAGGTTTTCATCTTTAAGTACTGGAACATAGCTACCATAGATTGGTTTTACAACATCATTTGCCACAGAAGACCTATAGAGAGAAAAAGATATGTTTAAATGTCAAATATCGATCAGAAGCACATTTGAACGTGTATGTAAGCATTATGATCATGAAAGACTTACCTTGACTGATCAGCACAGAAGTAAGTATTGAAATTGCCATCAGGTCCTTTGGCAACATAAAAGTAGACAGGAGTTTTCTCATAGAGGCTCTCATCTGCAAGAACAAGAAGGCCAAAAGGTCCCAATGCACCGCGCTTGGCAGCTCCGCCACTGGTGGTGCAACTGAACAGCTCATTCGATGCAGCTACTCTCTTTAAAGCCTTTTTGTCCAACTCAAACTCCGCGACAATGTCCAACTGTTACATTACCAAGCATCTTCTAGTTAAGCTTAACAAATGTCCTCCAAATTGTGTCTATGACTCTATATTAAGAGCAGAATTAGTACATACCTGTGTGGCTGTGCCAACTTCAAGTGGCACCACTGACCCTGCCTTGACCTCTACATTATCGAAGGTCCTGCTGCCCAATCTCAACAGCTCAACCTCCTCCACTGGCCATTGAAGTAGATTGCTACCAGTCTTCTGATCAAACAACACTGTTCTTGGAATTCCCTGCATAAAAGTATCCCACAAACATTGTATAAGATACATGTGCACAAGTATTTTCCTCATGTTTTAAGATCATTTTCCTATGGCTACTCAGTATCGGATTAGACTAGATTGATTGGACTGGATAGCATAAATTAGTACTATTTTATGTTTACAAAGCAGAAAAGAAACCAGTGTACCTGAACAGATGCCCAACCCTTCTTGACATCAGCATTTTCACTATCAGACTCTCCAATCCAACCCCACAACACTCTTCTACTCTTGTTCTGGTCATAGAAAGTCTTGGAGGCATAGAATTTCCCAAAATCATACCTAATTCCAATACCAACATCAATTTGGCCATTATCAGGAACCCAAGTACCAGTCTTCTCCTCATAAGTCCCCAATGCATAGTAATCATTCCTATCATCATCAAGACTGGCCTTAACCACATGCTTCACATGAGGCCCATTCACAGAGGTGTCCAACCCTTTGTCACTGATTTTAGACACCGGATAGAAATCGACACACTCCCACATTCCAGTGCCAGGGACAGCATGAAGCACCCCTGTCAAAAGCTCATAGCTTTTGAAGTCCTTGGTGTCATAGACCAAGGAAATGCCAGTCTTGTTAACCTTGGATCCAATTGTAATCCTCCATTTCCCTTCAGATGTCAACCAAGCTGTTGTTGGGTCCCGGAAGTCCTTGTACCCGATACCTGGTGGGGGGACCAGAACCGGGTTTCCGGAGTACTTGACCCATTTGAGGAGGAGAGGGTCAGAGGGGTCAGCAGGATATGCAAGACATTGGACCTGCACTGACTCATTGGTGGAACCAGTGTAAAGCATGACAATTTCGTCATTGGGGAGAATGGTAGCAGAGCCAGTCCAGACTCCATTGATGTCATACCATTGATCAGCCATCATGGCTAGAGGAAGGTGAAGCCAATGGATCAAGTCCTTGGACACAGCATGACCCCATACTATGTCTCCCCACACTGCACCATTGGGATTGTACTGGTAGAAAAAGTGGTACCAACCCTTGTAGTATAATGGACCTGCAAAACATATCAAAACCAGATGTTAAAATCTACAGTTCACTTTCATCTGATCCCATTATTCATGACAATAATTTTTATTGTTGAATAAGTCAATCATTGATTTTCTTGTTTTTCATGTCAAGTCCATGGAAAGTTACACAGCGGCATAGAGGTGTCAAAATTTGACTTTGAGACAGGTCTTCTAATCTTTGGTCTAGCACTGGCCTAACTTTTTACTCAAAAACTTACTTTTTTTTTTTTTTTTAATCTCAGCAAGGGTTTTACAACATGTCAACATCATATCCCCATATGTGCGGAGATCCCTTTGAAGACAGAAAGAGAAAACAAATTTGGGTTGCACTTTTTTAATTTCCAATAAAATATATTGAGCATCTTTCCTATGCATGGATTGAGATCTATATTTGTACTATGTTTACTCATCACATCTTTCTAAGCATCTTACATAGATAAGATCATAGGATTCATATAAAATGTATTTATGTAAATGGATCTAACAATTTAAAAATATATATTTTAATATGAAAAAGAGAAGATATATAATCGATAAATGTTGGCTTACCGTTGGGATCTGAGTCAGCATGAAGAGAACCGGTCAGAAAATTGCCAATTGAAAAGACCAACCATTAAAACAGTCAGCACATGAAATTGGAATTGATAAATAAAATACAAAACAATAATTTCATAATAATAAATAAGAATATGAAAGCACTAGACCCACGCAATAACTTTCTTAGAAAAAATAATAAAAATAATAATCTTCTATTCTATCAAGATTATTTTATTAAATTTGAAATTTGTAGATTGTTATGAGTAATGTTGCCAATTCTGATTAAACAATTTAAAAGTAAGAAGGGAACTATGTATGGGACCTCTATTTTGATTTTTGACGTGTAGTCAAAGCCATCATTTTACAATGGGGCTAGGAAGATAATTTTGGTAGCTCACGTTTTGCTCATGGAATGGAACACATCTTTGAAAAGATTAAAAATTGGACAGCCCATATTTGATATTTATTTTTAATTAGAATCACAATTTTAAATGATTATGTATATAATATGATAAAAGTCTGACAACATAACATATAGATAGTGTGATAAGAGAATATTATTTTGCTAACAATTTTACTTATGTTTTAATACTTTTTTCTCCAAAAACATGTGGGTGGATAGTTCATTACAAAACTTTATAAAGTTTGATCATTTTGTCACCCAAAAATAAAGTTGAATTTTGTTCCAAAAAAGTGGAATCCCTTTTTTGAGGACCAAATGAATAAAAACCAATAATAAATGTCTCCTTATGAACCCAAACCACGTGGTTTAATTAATTAATTTCGAAAAACGCTTATCCATGATTCCATGGTGACCCAGTAGTTTATTAGTTTTTTATCCTACTTTTATATACCAATTAAATTTCATGTAAGTTTTACCCATTTACCTGATTTACGAGCCCAAAGAGAATAAAATATGAAAAAAACTAGAGAAAATTACCATTCATCCAATTCTTCTCTGGCTGAAAATGGAAGGCTGTTCTCTGCCATGACAGCATGCTATTGTTCCACGGATATACCGGCGCTTCGACGCCGGCAAACAACCGGTTCGACTTCTCGGACACTCCAGCCGACACGCCACGTGTCACCGGCTGCAATTTTTCAGGCTTCCTTGCGGGTTGTTTGGACGTAGAATTAGAAGCAGAGGCCAAAGATGGTCCAGTGTTTCTGTTTGCATGGAAATTGGGTTCCTTCCCACCACCAATGATGACCACAACCAGAAAAACCATCAGCAACCCAGAAAATATTGCGAGGAGCTCCTTGGTGTAGCGCCTTCGGGTCGCCGGAGCTCCATCTGGGTTGGGTCCGGTTGGGAGTGGAGCGTAGGTACAGGGGAGGGTGTTGGGATCTGATGGAAGAAATGGTCTCGGGTCTGTCATGGTGGGTTTGATCAATCACAATGTGGGATTCAATCAATGTGTTTGATACATATATTTATATGAATCAGAAAGGAATATGGTACAAATGGGTTTGTGGGTTTGTTTAATTTTCTGCAATTAAACAAGTAGAGATCGAGAGAGAGAGAGAGATTTAATTTGGGGTTTAAATTTAATTGGTTCAGAGATTTCAGACAAGTTGGCATGTGTTGTGTGTCTGTATGTGTATATAATGCATGAGAGGAAGTGTGAAATATTGGAAGAGTTAAGTTTGTTTGGCTGAAGAAGTGGACAACAACAACAGAGTTTGAAGCTATAATTAAGATCGAGTCTTGTGGCACTGTTGCCTTCATTCTACTTTTCTATACTCACTTTCTTTGACGATGGAATTTGGCGTTTTGGTCTTAAATCTTAATTAAGGATAATAAAAACGTGAAGGTCGCAGTAATCCACGTGGTCTTAAATCTATTCTGCTTCTTGATGTTCGAAATTTCGCCTTAAGCGACAGCAAACTAATATTTACCTAATTTACCTAATTCACCTTAAAGTTCGAAATATGTCCACAAACAATAACGACTATCCATTCAAGAAGAAAAAAAAGGTTATAATCAAGAACAAATAGATTCTTTTAATTAAAATACATAAATTTTCACTTTCTTAAAAGTTTTAAATAGAGGATTCGAATTACATTTATAGTGAATTATTACCAACCCCCAATTTGGAGCTAGGTTAATTCAAAACTCCCTTCTAAATGACACTTAATTCATAACCCACTATATCTTTTCCAAAACCCCCTAGTAATGATATATAGACGAAATTATGTATGATTTTTTAAAATTCCTAACCCCTTATTTACACTTAGATCATTTCCAAAAACCCAGTGTGAAATACATAGACCCAATTATGATTTTTTAATTATTTTAAAAATCATTTTTCCTACACACACTTTCTCTCTCTCTCTCTTATTTTTAATTATTTTTAAATGATTTTTAAAAATTAATTCACTGAAACTGAGTTGCTCACTATAACTAAATCAATCACAAAATTCAATTTCAATGAATTGAAATTTGAAATTGAAATTGAATCGATTTAGTTTCAATGAATTGAAATTAATTGAAGTGGAACTTAATCGAAACTGATATTGAATGTAATTGTTTTTTTTTATTGTAATTTTTTGTTGTTGTAATTTTCTTTTAATTGTAGTTTTTTTAATGTGAATTATTTGATCATCAATGGTTTGTATTGCAATTGTTTCTTTATTGAGTTTGTTTTTCTATTGTGATTATTTTTTATTATATTTTATTGTAATTTTTTTTATTGCAATTGTGGGGTAGGGGTTTGCAAAGAGTTTTGAAATTGTTACGGGGTTTTAAAATTAATCACCCTTACACTTAAGAGTTAAGGCTCACAAAAACTAATTATGGGTATCTTAATTAACGAGATTGAGCAACTGTGAGCCTTAAATGTAATTAGAATCACGTAAGTCCAAGGATCACAACTCAGATGATTATTTGGTATAGTGGATGGCACAAACTCTTCCTGTGTGTAAGTAAATCTTGAGTTTAAATCTCATGAACAAAAATTGATGGTAAAATAAAATAAAAAATCACATTAGATCCAATTTGTTCACATAAGAAGGCCAAGAGTAGGTATGCCCCATTGGGACACCTCTCACAAAAAGGGGAGTTCTACAATATATGGAGCCCACCTCTTTGTAAGAGGTGTTTCAATGAGACATGTCTTTTGAAAGCCTCAATCGGCCAAGAATTTTAAGATATTATAGGGAGCTACTGATAATTGAATGTAATTGTTTTTTTTTATTGTAATTTTTGCTAGTAATTTTTTTTTTTTGTAATTTTCTTTAATTGTAGTTTTTTTAATGTAAATTATTTGATCATCAATGGTTTGTATTGCAATTGTTTCTTTATTGAGTTTGTTTTTCTATTGTGATTACACCAAGAATTTTAAGATATTATAGGGAGCTACTGATTAGAGATTAGAAAATACAAAACTTGCGATTGCCAATTTGGCAGGACAGAATACGTGGTGCGACCTTATTTCATCTCTATCCAAATAAATTATTGGACACAGACGTTCCTAACCATATGTGCAACTTATGATGACTGAGCTCGCTTATAATGTTAAAAAAGCCATTATAATGTTTTGTCTTCCACTAATAATTATCATTATTGTTGAAAAAACAAAACAACCTAAACCAGATGGCAACCCTTTTGTTTTCTAATTCTTGGTAAGAAGATTAATTAGTCCTGCTGATTCTGCATGTTTCCACATGCCTATCTCCCGTATGCTCTCTCTCAGCTTCCACATGCAAAATAGAGAAACAGGGGCAGAGGGATTTTTTTAAGGTGCAATAGTGCAGTCAACACATCAATCACACCATGTAGGGTTTATGGACCATTCATGTCGTGTGATAATAGAGTTTATGGGGACCAGTTTTTACAAATCGGATTGAGTTAGAGACTCCCCCTTTTGTTCTTTTTTTTTTATCTTTCTTTTTCTTCCAAATGGCAAAAAGAGCAATTCATGAGGTGACCGCTCCACCAAACGACGAATTTCAACGACTTCTTGCTGCCTAACTCTATAATTTACTTACCTCTTTTGTCTATTAATATTTCATGTTTTTGAGATATATATATATATATATATATATAATAATCGTCTTAACATGATATGAAAATTAATATTGATTTGTATGAGGTTTGAGTTCAAAACATTCTATCCACATCCAAGCCGGCGGGTCTTATTTTAAGAGTTCCTTTGCAGAAACTAAAAGCAGGGCCTTGTATGTGCACAAAAGTGTAAGTCATGCTGCATAATTCTTATTTTTAATTCAAATAACATTAAGAAAAACACAAAAAAATATAAAAAACTCGTGATCCCAAAACTCTAATACACGGAAAAATTATTAAGTGTAGTCGATATATAGCCATATGGTATAACCAATTAACGTATAAAGGGGAGCTATTAATAAAAATAGCTAAACCCTATATAATATACAAAAACCTTCAGGTGAGATCCCACATTTAAGGGAAAGCTACTGATAGGCCTGACCATGAACAGAGAACAAAGAATTAAAACAAAACTCATCTGAAGATAGGTAGGCATGAGCAAAGCAAAGCCTACATATCTTCTGATATGTTTGGAGATTGGGCGTCCGACTCTTTCATCTGATAAGTGATATGTTTGAAGAATGATGATGTGATTGAATCCTTGCAATTCATATCCTCTGATAAGTTTGGAGATTGAGTGTCTGACTTTGTCATCTGGTTGCTCTCTTGCTAGTTGCGACCTGGTTTTTTCCTTCTCCAACTTATTTTGTTTGGATACATGATGGACCAAGCCCAAGTCACACACTGAAAATGATGTTCATTATGAGAATATGGTATCAGGTAGGCAACATAAACCCAAGAGTAGGGCGGAGCTCACAATAAGCAGACCACGCTTACTCATGTATATTCAAATCACAATACAAGAATAGAAATCCACATGAGGACTATTGGAATTGAAATAAAATAACACTTTTCTCATTCAGGACAGATACTAAAGCTTCTCCAACCTAAATGTGTCTGAACTTCAATTGCAGTGCATCTTAGAAAGGAACAATAATCCCTTTCTTTTTGTACGAGGAACAATAACCTTCAAGTAGCGTTTGAAAACACAAATCACATCAAAATCAAATAAAAAAAGGAAAAATACAGAATGTATCAATCTCATAAAACAAAAGAAGCTAAAGGCTCCAGTTAAGAAAAGCCACTGATATTATATCAAGATGAAGCAAATAGATACAACTCAAAATCCAAAATTGCATGTTGCAAGCAGAGCCACCCAGTCAACACTTTTATGGCACATGCCTCCGGCTTATTGCATAAAAAAGAAAGTTGAAAAGGCCAACAAAAGATCAAATAAGTCAAAGCTCCATTTCTATATGATTGATTAGAGTAGATGCATAACTAACACCATGAACAAAATAAGCTGCGAAGCTTCACTTTATTTCCCGTGTATTCATCATAGCATGCACATACCCAAAACCAGAGAACCATTTAGGCTTCTACAATTATCTTCTCCTCCTGAAGTTCCTTGACTGCTCTGATGAGACCCCTTGTAATCCCATTAAGATGCAATCCCTTGTCTCTCATTTCTTCTAGCAGTTTCTCTGCTGTTTCCCAATCTAAAGCCTTAAGGCTAAGAGATTGGATCAACTTATTGTACTCATCAACTTTGGGTTGGACCCCAGAATCTTTCATCTCACCAAACAACTTTAAAGCCTTGTCAAACTCTTCCAGTTTGCAAAACCTAGAGATGAGTGTATGGTAAGTCACATGACTTAGTTTAGAATGCTTCTTTTTGGCTTCAAATAACAGTTTACAAGCCTGCTCCATCTGACCTCCTTTTGCATAGCCACTTATAATAACAGTGTAAGTATATACATCTGGTTTCAACCCCCTACTCTCCATCATCTTCATCATATCCATTGCCTCTCCCATATCTCCAACCTTAGCATAGCCATTGATTACCAGATTGAAAACTGCATTTCCAGGAGGAGGGCCCTGCATTGTCATCTCAAGAAGCAATTTTTTGGCCCCATCAACATCTTTTACCCTACATAAACCTTGAACAACAGCTGAAAAGGGCTTAATCGCATATTTCCTTGCTTCACCAGCAAAACCATCTAGCATATCTAGAGCCAATTTGACGGTTTCATCCTCTCTACAGAGTGAATTTATCAAGAAATAAACAGATGAGGGAGGCAGGTGCTGCTTCTTCACCTTTGCCAATGAATAAACCGAATGGGCATCTTTGGCCTTTCTAGCCTTGCAAAACCAGGATATGATCCTACTAATTTTCTCACCATCAGGCAAGCTTCCTGCATCAAGCATCTTCTCACAAACAGACTGAGCCCAATCAAAAAAGGAACGCCTACAAAGTGCTTCGATTGTAAAGTAATATGTATCTGCATTTGGGACACATCCAAAATCACCAAACTTGTTGAACACCTCCAAAGCAGCTTTCCCTTTACCCAATTTTGAAAATGAAGCTATCAATTCATTGAGAATATCCACATTCAACACACTGTTCTCCTTCTCACCAATCTCCTTAACCAAATCCCACAAAGAATACGCGTCTCTCTTCCTAACAAGGCTACCACTACATATTGCTCGTACAAGTGCATCCATGATACGAGTAGTGACTCTAAACTCGGGTTTCTCCTTCAACGCCCAATTGAAAAGCCTAATACAATTCTCACCTAAAACAAGTGGGGTTTCAAGTAGTTTAACCACAAAATCTTCGTGTAGAGTCAAATTTAAACCATGAAAACTAGACTCAAGAGACCCATCAGCACTGCTCTGAAGAAGAGACAACGCACTCTCTAACTGTTCCAAATCAACCTCATGCAGCTCTTCCTCTTGCCCTAACTCTCCACCATCAAGGGCAAAGTCGTCCATCTGAGTACCGCTGTCTGTATCATTCTCTAAAACACCAACCTCCTCATTCCGAGGGGCAAAATTGTCCACCTGGGTATCACCATTTTCACCAAAGCCATCTGATAACTGTTGTGCTGAGAGCTGAGAGAAGAACCTAGGGTTTCGGCAGAGAGAGGATATAGTGGGGCAATGAAGAGGTTGACCAACTAGGGTTAGGGTTTTAGAGGAAAGTACCTTATGGTTTTGGGTTGCACACAAGTTTCGTGCTGCTGCCCGTGCCGAAAGACAAGCTCTTGCTGTCGACCTCCACATCTCTCCCACCACCTATTGGGAGCTCTCTGCGTGTGGTACAGAGTCAGTCGGGCTTTTTTTTTGGGTGAAGTTCCTCGGCAGGTGTCGTTCTCAGCCCTGAGTCCGGTTAGGGTTTTGTTGTAAACTTGTAATTTGGGGATTTTCGATTTGGTTTTCTGTGCGTAAGTTGTTTTGTTTTTATAGTTTGTCGTTTGGTTTGTTTCTCTGTCGTTTGGGTTGTATGTCTTTTTTTATAATGAAATTTCCCATTGGCCAAAAAAAAAAGGGAATAGATTTTAACCATTCAAGAAATGTAACGGTTATAATAACTTATAACAAGTCCACATCGATAGAGATTTAATAAAAAAACACCGTCTTGTTTTTTAAATTAACAGCATTTTTTTGGTCCTCCCCAACTCTCCTCTACAAGTTGTCTTCTCAGTCTGTGTCTTTTAAATCAAGCTGATATCCATGGCCATGGGATATAAATATCTCAATGTACAAAACTGCTTCTCCTAGATTCTGTGGGTTCAAAATTCGATTTTCATTTCAGTGATGGATCGAACTCTCGTTCAATAAAAATAGATATATTATAGTTAATGCATTTTTAGAAGAACATATAGACTTTCAGAATATCAAACTTCCAATAATCCATTATGTAATTTTTTAAATAGTGATTTATAGGCCGGTCCAATTTTTTCTTTTTTCTTAGACTAATATTTTAATACTTTTTTTATTTTTGACTAAGATTTAAAAATATTATCCAGATATTTTTAATGTATTTAAAAAATGTGTAATATTATCCTAAAACTAATGATGTGTAAATCTTAATATTATTCTAGTATTATCATAATAGTATTCTAATTGTATATTACTTTAATATTATAATATTATATAATATATCCTAATTAATATTATCATATTATCCTATAATTAATTAACAAATTTAACTGCACCAAACGAATGATTGAATCTGATTTGTAAATACATTTCAATTGTACTAATCGATCGATCGACTCTGGTTTGTCGGTTTTTATGTTAGGGTTTAGTTCTGGGACCATTCCATACCCTAAGAGGGAATGAGGTGAAAAGATGAGATTTACTCTCAAAACTTAGGAAATGAAGCAACTCGAATAAATATATATATATATACCAACCCAAATATTGGTACAATTGAAATGTATCTATATATATATAATTTTTTTTCTCTTGTTTGATTATTTTTTATGAGTTAATATATATCTTTTATTATATAATATAAATAGATATTATCATTTATTATTTCAAATTAAAAATATAAAACTAGATAATCTTGAATGTTTTAATTAAAAATGTCTGAATAGATATTATCTTTCATAATTTTTAAAATTAATTCATATTAATTATCTTAATTTTAAGAGATAATATGAGTCAAAATTTTAAAAGGTCTATTTTTTAGACCTCAGTCTAAAAAATTGGATTTAAGTATTAATTTAAAAATCTATATAGTTTTAGTCCGAATGACCCTTTAAAATTGGATCTATTTCTAATTATTCCTTTTTTAAAGCCCATGTTGCAACAAAGATGAGAACGATTGACAAGATATTTAAAAGGTATACAAAAAGGATCTAAAGTATCTTTCAACCCTTGCGGTTAGACTAAAGTGGTGAGAGTGGGTGAAATAAGGATAAAATTATACTAAATCCAAGGTTCAATTTTCTCTAATGTAACCAAAAAAATGTCCCATGTATATTTGCCAACCTATCATGATAAGTGCTAGGACATATCCTCATAAACCCATATATTTGTTGGTCTTTTTATTTTTTGTAGGAATTAATTGATTAATTAATTTAAAATAAAAAGACCAAAAAATGTATGGTATTGTGAGATGGAGATGGAAGAGTTTCTCTATCCACAAGGGCATTCCAAACATGAGAATTATTCATTCTCATTCCCCTAAAATGAAAGAAGGGTATTACATTCTCAAATAATCCATCATGCGAATCAATGATTCTTCATTTTCACTTTTTTTACATAGCTATTACCCATTTCAGTCTTTCCCCTTACTTAATTTGTTATACTTGGCTATAGCTTATCATGTATGAAGTAGCCCCTTTTTGCAATGTACTTCAGGATGGGAAAAACCCATAACCTTTCCCCATGACATAATCCAATAGAAGAGGACTTTTGGAACAATGACAAGCAAACCATCTTCAATGCAAAGCAATATGGATTTGATGTTCGCATTCCTTTGGTACCATCTATCATGTATAAAAGTTATATGAATATAAAAAAATGTAAATACTATAATTATGTATACTATATGCACAAGCAAAATGAAAATGACGAGCTATTATCAATCTTCTAATGAAAGTTGTACTAAATTTTGGCTACCCTTCTACTGCCACCAGGTTCACCAAAACCCATCTTTTCAAGCCTCATAGGCACCTTACTTCACTACTGACAGAACTTTTGTTTAATGCAATCTAGAGTTAGCCTAGGTCCCTTTTCATGCTAGGTGGTGATGATTTAAGCCCATCTGTTTATAAAACTGGTGTTTAAACACTCCACATTCCTCCTTTCTTTGCTGGTTTGCAGGTGTATGAAACACTTATAAGCTTATTTTCTCTATTTAGCTCTCCACGTGCATAATGGAGCCGCACGTGAGAGAGATTGATAGCAAACTATTAATTGTTGTACTAAATTAAAAGGGGGATGAGGTGAGAAAAATGAGGATGCTGTAATTTCACGGGCATTGCCATCTCAGATTAACTGCACGTTTTTATGATATAATGTATATAGTGCTTTGCTCAGATCAGGTGCTGCTGGAGATAAAACATTACAAGAGAAAAAAAGAAGATAAAACCGGTATTTCCCTCTTATTCCATGAAAGGCAAGATCCACATAGCAACAGAAGATGCCATACCACTACCACTTCATACATTTGGAGGTGGCCAAAGTTTCCCAAATAACTCCTGCACACGGTTTGCTTGACTAGCGTAACCATCAAGTCCACTGGCCAGAAGCTCCACGGCTGCAGGTCCCATGGCGGATGCAAAGGTTAATTGGTCCCACTTAACAAGCTGGAAAACAGAAGAAGATTAGTTAATAAATGTAGAACTTAAAAAAAATTTGATCATCTGTTCAAAATAGATTTCCACCAAAGAGGTTTATCAATTTGAACTAGTAGCAATTAGACAGGCATCTAAGTGATTTAAACTACCCCTAAACCCCAATAATGGCAATCATTGTCTGGTTGAGCATTGAGAAATTACTCTTGAAAGTATGAAATGCTTCTTAATCACCAATTTCACTTTTTCAGAAAGGCTATAATAAAAATGCTTTAGAATGTTGGGGAATGTAAAGTTTTCCTCAAACGAGAGAGCATATTCTCTGCATAGGATGGCCTAGACCTATGCAATCCAAAAATGATATTTCATACTTTCTCCAACATAAAATTAGAAAGAATACAGACACAATTACACATTCTCTTTAGCATGACAAGTATAGTGTGCTAGTGAAAGGTCTATGGTGGTACAACTATTAGGTGCTGGAAAGATCTGCTGTGTTGGCAATCTTTTGGGTGGTGTGGATGGAACGAGATAGGAGGATTTTTGAGGTAGATAAGGGGGAGGATTTAGATCACTTGTGGGACAGAGTTTTATATTTTCCTTCACCTTGGGCTTCGGTTTCTTCAGAGTTAGAGATAGCTCTTTCAATGCTGTTCTTTTAGAATGGAATTCTGTTTTTCTTTAGCTTAATGTTCCTTTTCTATCTTATTGTAGCGTGTTGATGTTTTCTGTTTGTTCAGATTTTTAGAGATTTAAGTGGGCGCCTTGTCCCCTAGTTTGTAATCTCTACTTTTGTATCAATAAAATATGCTTCCTATAAAAAAAAACTATTTGGTTTCTCATAATTTTAAAGCTATATGGTGCCTCAAAAAAATAGAGGCACACATAATTTTACAACTATTTGGTTTCTTATATAGCTCCCTTTCATCCTTGTCACATGAAATAAAAGGTCAAAATTCAAGTACCAACTACCAACAGCACTACACAAAACATGCAGGTGAACATGTTAAGCTGAGTCATCCTTTTGCTTTCCGTATAATCATAGGAACTTTGCAATTGCATTTAGTGATTGTTTAAAGTTCAAATTTTTTTTTCCTTTCACCACTACCCCAGTAGGTTAAAATGAGAAACTCCTGATGCAGAAGAAAAGAGACTGAAAACAAGAAAGAAAACAGACCTCTTCTTCCTTGAAACTGTAGGTGGCAGCAGATTGTGGAGATAGCCTCCTGACAAAAGAGTATTTCTCTTCAGGAGTGGTGACCGATTCTTTGAGTGATTGCAATACCTTCAGTGGTGCAATGATATAGTCAACCCTGAACAAGTACCAAAAAGCATGAGCAGGAAGGTCATTCCCTAAGTTGATTTTTGTAAGAGCTTCCAGCTACATATGATTTAGTTGAGTCATATATATATTTACCCCAGGAGACTGAATAAATCCTGCTTATTCCGAACTGCTGCTGCCATTAACTTTGATTTATGTCCATATTTGTGAATGTAGTTATATGCCTTTGTCACCTGCAATGTCAAAACATCTCATCACATGGAAGCAGTTTTCTAGTCATTATCATCTTTCATTAAAGCATTCTTAGCAGACTTCAATCAGCGTTGGGGAAAAAAAAGCTACAATTAATGCTTTAGACTCATTGCTAATGGTTGTGAGATTTTGGATATGAAACGAGAACTGGAAAAATATGAAGTACAAACCAGTTTATACTTGGTAAGTATTCATGACTGAGATACATTAGATGCCAAATATCAAAACAGAGCGTGGCTTCCTTCAAGGACTATAACAAACAGCAACACATAATCACAAAACCACAAGATAAGAACTCTCCAACTTACCAAGGCTAACCCAGGGTCCTCTCCTCTCCTGAGAGCAGCTTCAATCTCAGGGTCACCAGAATGGTTGCGAGACCAATCCTGAATGATAAGCAAGACCTTTAATAATTAGAACTAATTGAAGTTAAATTAAATAAATTCCATTATACAATTAGGATAAAAGATTACCCTAAGACGACCAACAAAAATCTGTATAACAGAAGCACCAGCTTGGGCTGCAGCTGCAGCTTGAGCAAAGCTGAAGCAAAATGACCAAACCATCACCAACCATCAAATAAATAATTAAATGGAACTCTCTGAGAAGGGAATTATGTATGTATAGTCATATAAGTACGAAGTTGATTGAAAAGAATTAAAAGGACAATGCAAAGTCACCTTAGGCAAAGTAAAGTGCTTATACATAATCAAGATCACAAAGCAGCATTCTGATTTATTGTGTATACATAAAAAGTAGTAGCTTTTGCCTCAGCATAATATATTGATATTTCTTTTTGTTTCATTTTTCTAAATACTACAATAAGGTTTTTCAAGCTTACACCAGTTAATGACAAGAACCTTACCTGTAAACGAATGTCAAATGTGTCTGTATGCCCTCAGATTCCAGTAATCTTGAAGCCTCTATTCCCTGAATAGAAAACCAGCAAGTAATAGGCAACAAAAGATGAGATCAATCAATTCACCTTATTGGATCAAGTCAACAGAGAATTTTCAGATCACCACTACAGGCATACTTTTCCCTGACACTTACTTGCCAAGTTGAAGGAATTTTGAACAACAAACGCTCAGTAGGAACATCAACTCCATTGTACAACTTCAGTAAATCATGCACCTGCATATTTGATAAACCAATTTTATCAGTTGTAATAAAAAATAAGATCAAATAATCCAGTGGCATCAGAATGCAAAGGATACTTTAGGCAAACAATTTGGCACTTAAAATAACGAAGTACACAACCGTAAGAAAATGCAACAAAATTTCAGTGTCGCTTTCTCTCACGCAATTTATGCAGCTAAATACTTTTGGAGAGTTTCAATTTCAGGACAAGAGTGTTCTGAAATGTTGGCAAAGTTACCTAGTTAATATATATATAGGGATTTTCTCTAGGGAGGACACGTCCGCTTTCTTTTTTGCAGATTCTCATTGCCGCTTGGCAGTGATTTTCTTATAACAGCCGAGCGCTCGGCACCGTTTCCTACGCCAATTTTTGAGGGTATAACCTAAAAGGTTGACCCCATACCCACCTAGGGTGTAGGATGGGCCCAAAATCTCGAAGTTAAAACCTAACATAATGCCGCCAAACTATGTGCTGAGCTCTCAAAGAAGAAGAAAAATACACTGCCGAGCAATCGGCAACGGGAATCAGTGAAACAAAAAATATGCGGGTGTACACCCTAGAGAAGGACCCCATATATATATATATATATCTCAAATTTATGCATATTATTGGAGTTGTGGAACTTTTAATGCAAAACTATTACACCAATTATCACAGGCACAGCACAATCAAATGAAAAAATGACAACACCAATCAAAATTATCATTTAAAAACGTCATATAATTGCTACCAAAAAAAAACAACAAGAATGAGCTAAATGAAATAGCAGCCAACAAATTAACAGTTTCTTGAACAACATTATTTATACATATGTTTTAACTTCACCAAAACTTTTTGGCATTATCTTTAACAAGAAATAACCAGTAGAACTACGAAGAAGAAAACAATACCTTTGTGATAATTCCATGTGTGTCATAAGCAAGACGTGCATCTACCTCAGTGGACACTCGTCCAGGGACTAGTTTTGCCAAATCAGCACCAACATTCACCAAAGCCTACACACCAAAAACTTAATTCTGAACCATATGATCAATCTAACTAGGTATATCCATTTCTTCTGATTAAGATACAAATAAACAAACCTTGTTAGAGAAACATGACAACCTCAATTCAGAGTCTTCATGCTTATTACACTCTGAATCCGCCAATGCCATATCCACAGCATTCTGCACCAAGGAAAATCTAATTAGAAAACACTACTTGCCGTCTGTCATGTATTGAACTTTAGAATCCAAAAGAATACTGTTTTTTTTTTCTAAATTTTATTTTTATGTTCCCAAGAGGATATTGAATGCTTACTCTAAATATGGTATCAGGTAGGCTACATATACCCAATAGTAGGGCGGAGCTCACTGTAGCAGCAGTTGGAGGAAACCTATTTACAAATAATCAGTAAATGGGACCAATTAGAAAGAAAAATAAAAATAAAACACTAATGCTTCACGTAATTGTTGAAAAATATGATCTAAATGAAAATTTAAATGCGGTTTTGTTAATCTGTTGCTTCCCCATTTCCAAACTAAAATCTAGAAGACAAAAGGAAATGACATTGCTGAAGATAGATTAATGAAGATTACAGTTTTTCTGATCAATTATCAAAGACAAGCATTTCAAAAAAAAAAAAAATTCATAATTGATGTGTAAAGAAAGAATCTAACATATTTATCAGAATTTCAAGTTCCACTTTTGTCTCAGTTAAATAAACTATTAAATGAAAAATATATGCACCTCTCGAAGTCATCGAAAATGACGGTGTCTGGAACGATCTCGCTGAAGCTAGAGACGGCGTCCAATTCAGTTGTCAAACCTGAAAATCCAATTTATTGAAGAAATAAAGTGTAAAAATATAGAAAATTAAACCAAAAAAAAAAAAAAGAGCAGCGAGCAGTGAGGAGTGACCAGTGTCGAGAGTGGAAGAGCGAATGAGAGGAAATGATCGGTGGAAGCTGAAGGGCAAATTGGAAGGTGTGGATCCATTAGAGAACCTGAGCCTTCTTCCCTGCGGTGAATTAATCAATGGCTATTGACAAGTGTAAATCAAGGTTTACAGTTTGTAACAGTAGTTAATTAGCTTAATTAAGTAAACTGAGAGAGAGTGAGTGAGATGAGAGTGTGTACCTGGAAAGAGGAGACAGCTGAGGATGGCGGAGATTGCAAAGAGACTGATGACATTTTCTCGCTTCACAGACGAAAAAACCAGTTGGAGTTGGAGTTGTTGCAGGTTATTCGGGTGATTCAAGGGGACACTTGTTTTATACATTGCAAAGAGTTCGTGCCATGTGTCTTGTAGGATATTCAATCACAAACTCTTATACTTATTTAGTTATTTAGAAATTGAGAAATATTTTGTAAGATACTATATCAACTATTTAATATGGTGATACCACTACAAAATAACTCTCTTATAAATTTCTCTTTTTAAACAGTACATTTCATTCTTTCTTACAAAATCAATGCCAAAACATAATTAATTGAATATCCAATTACGATTTTTTTACTTTTAGTTAATAATTTATTATGGCAATATAAAAACTAAAAAGGTTTTCATAAGAAGTTGGATAATGGATAAAGATGAAGAAATCAAGGTGGAATTGTATAAGGCCCAGGCTATACCGACCACCCTAAGCTGCTATATAGCAACTTAGGGTGGTCGGTATAGCCTGGGCCATTGTATAATGCATTGGGGATTGAGACTTGAGGGTGATTAGATGGATAGGGACTTAGTTCTATTGGATTCTCCGCTAGCCAATTTTCGTGAGGTTTCATTGAGTACAAAGGGCCTTTGCCTAGTAGGAAGATACGAAAAGTGCAGTGGGCCCATGAAATTTTCAAGAGCTTGATCTGGGTGCTTTTAGAATTGGGCCTCAATCCAAAGGCTAACAATGTGGTACAACAAGGGCTTCAACCTCAGGCTAAACCTAGTTCTAAAGTTATCTTCTTCTGCTAATCTTCATTTCTTTACTTTGCTAGATTCATTTAGATTGGTACTTCCCCATGAATATTTTTTAATGAGAGTAAAACTATTTGTGCAAATAGTGCACTCATGGTTTTTGTAATTTTGTAGTACATTTTCGTGCAAATGAAGCATTTTAAAATTAATATTGAGTCAATCAGTATCGTCAATAAAATATAATTATGTCTAAATATATAATATTATCTGCACAATTAATTACCAATGATTAACGATGTGATAACAAAATATTTAATCTATTTTAAGAACCTAAGTTAACAACTTGCATATCTCACCTACAACCCATCTCAACCTTCTATATCTGATTCTGATAAATTGTGAGATATATTCCCAAATGACAGTAACATAAAGCCTGAATTATATTCATTTTCAGAGAAAAGATGAGCAGCCTGTAAGTTTACAAAGTTCAAATGTAAACAAATAGATCTCTCTCTCTTATATTTGAACAATGGTTTTCTGGATAATTAATTTAATAAACTCAACAAGAAGTGGAAGAACATAATCAGACCATCCATCTTGGCAAAAAAGAACAGTTTATAAGCCAAAGACATGAAATAACAAGATAACTGAGAAGCTTTCTGAACTGAGATTTGTAAATATAATGCAGCCTCTTTTAACAGCCTTGAGTTATTGAAGTGTAAAAACCTTAAAAACTAAACATGCCCCTATACTATATATGCAAAACACTAAGTGCTCTTCTCTTAGATAGATAGCCTTTTAATTGGTTTCTTCCTGCTCCTTCCATCTCACCAAGGACTTGAGGAACTCCATCACCTGCACAAAATTTCAATGGTTTCAATTATATCACAACACAGTATCCAAAATCAAATGAATAACACATGCACTGCAGGATAAGAAATTAAACCTCTGATGGGTCCCTGAGAGAGTAGAAGGCACTGGTTTCTTTTGGAACTGGAGATACAAGAATTCCATATCCTTGCTGCTTCTTCTTCAAGACCTGAATGATTTTATTATATGGAATTTCATATTACTTGGCTGTCACTATATGAATGTTAGAAAATCTTTAGGTGTAAAATGTAGTTATGGAATTTCATATCACCTTGAAGGCATCTTCATCAGTCCTATCATCACCAATATAAATTGGGAGGACATCATTCCTACCATTTAGCCCTGCAACATTTGTACAATTAGTTGAGATCAAACCCTTGTACTGATACAGTGTGAATATGTGTCAATTGAGTGTGTGTGTGTGTGTGTGTGAGAGAGAGAGAGAGAGAGAGAGAAATTCCCTACCAAGAGATTCAAGCAGAAATTCAACTGCTTTTCCCTTGTTCCAGTCAATTTCAGGGCGGACCTCTAAAACCTGACGTACATACAAGCAAAACCAAGTCCAAAATTCAATGTCAGATGGAATATTTTGACATATGAATGCAAATACGAAGATCATTGTCAATAAAATCACCTTCCGCCCATGAGTTAATCGTAAACGAGGGTAGTCCTTTAGAATATCATGAACACTTTGTGCAATTGTAGACCAATTCTGAAGTCAGAAGAGAAGCCAAAAATGGACAAACTGGTAAGCCAAAGTCTTGTAGATAATAATATAAGATACTTATGCTACAAGCAACAAGTAATTTCTTACCTTTTCATCTACATTACGGTAATGTACAGAGGCACAAAACTTGTGATTTTCAACTTTTGCGCCTTTGATTTCTTTGGTATTTTCAACGAGGGTTCTAAAAACCTGCATAAAACAATTCACAGTTAATTTTCTGATATGAAGCTTCTAAAAAATTATAAATATAGATCATTATCTATCAAACACGAAACAACTAGTCACCTCGTCGATCATAGGTAAAAACTCCCTAGCAGGCTGGAAGAGATTTACCTCCTTACCCTATCATACCAAGATAGAGAACATCAGCAGTTGAGTTTGGCAGAGAAGACTAACAACGAAATTGAGATCTCAATAACAAAATTTTAGAATGGTATAAAGTACTTGTAAGGTTCTTATATAATTTTCTTGTCATATTACCTGTTGGTCACTAGATTTCACACAGTTTGGATGGCCATCGGACACTGTATTAGTGACAGGTCCCTTTATGTCCATTCCATGACTACCAGCATAATAAAGTTCTGTTAGTCCTACCAAATCATATACCTGGAACAAATGCACTCACTGATCAGACTCTAATAGCATCAATATGACAACGGTTTAAGAAACGAACGGACAAGATGAAACGAAACATTGAGTCAAATAAAAAAATAAAAATTGAATGCTCTAGCTACCTTATCACGGCTTCTTCCACTAATGATTGCAGTTGGAAAATACTTTGCAACATTACTTACAGCAGAACGCATCTGAGAACAATTTCTTTGATTTCAGAGCCAGAAGAAAAACAAAACTGAAATTCTTAAGCATACAACAGGACAGGATTCTTACAGCACTAGTCAATATAGCACGATCAGGGTCATCAACTATAGGCGAAAGAGTTCCATCATAATCTAGAAACACTGCTATCTTCTTGTTCCTGGCATAGTTTGAAATGCGCTCAAAAGAATTGAGTGCAGATGGATACTTAAGCTGCACCATAGAAAGAGTTAAGTTCGAAAAGCAAACAGAACATATGGCCAATTCAAAAACAAACAAATAAGTATAGAGCACAATAGTTGAAGGATAAGCAAAAAAATACCATCCAGGAGCAGTAAGCATTATCAGCATCATCTGAAGCAACCTCGAAATTGAATTCCTTAGTGAGCTTCTTTCGGGGAGGTGAAGAGGATTTCATGGCATCCAGCCAACCATTGGACCGAACATCATCGAGCTTTCCTGGCTTTTTCCTTGGAATTTTAATATACGTTCCAGATAATGGTGCTCCATTCTGTGAGTATGGCAACAAACTAGAATGGATGCCTAGTCTTGACTTACTTATGGGTGCAGGATCAGTGAGAACAGGAGCAGCATGATTCGATTTCAACTCCATTGGATCCAGATTGATTGTGATCGAAGTATTTGATTATAAAAATGTAAATCAAAGTGTAGTGTTTGATATAAAAGGCACTCTATCTGTCAAAAACAACAGACTATGCTCCTAAACCAAGATACCTCTACCCGACTCGTTTGTCTATGAAAAACCACCTCTTTAACGTTTTCTTGTCACTGCTGTTGGGTGAGCAGTCCATTAAGCAAAGACTTCCTCAAAACTGTTGATGACATTAAAGCATCAAATGGAAAGATAAAATACAAATAGCTTCAGAACATCAATGTGCAAACACAACACAGTAAGTGTTCAAAGTCACACCTTCTCATCCCCAAATCAACAATGTATTCATAGAAGGCAGCCGAAAATTCTTCGTAACAAGGATCTTTGACAAAGGATGTTTATGTGGCTTTCAAATATCAGCTAGTTGTACCAAACTCTGCGTGCAGAACAAAAAATGTGGGTAAATATTGGTGTATGCAGCACTAGAGCTTGTTTAGGAGCTGTTTTAACAGAAATATCCTCTCCCATATAAATTTTGGTTTCAACTACATTACTTGCAGTTACTTACTGATAAGCACCCAAATCACTCCTGAAACTAATTTTTTAGAAACCAAACATTCAAAAACTATTGTGTGTCTAAGAATTGCAGGAAAAAGAGTTAGAAGGGGAGGTAATTTATAAGCAATGTCGTAAAATGACTAATCCTATAGGACTTATTAAATCCATATAAATTGACAGAAAACACAAAGTCAAACTATCATTTGACAACTATAAATATACATGGGGACACAGTGACAAGTTAATTAATACAGAGATTCCTTTCATTCATATAATTAAACATAGTTAAATAAATTGTCACCAAGGATTTAGGTATAGTCTGCCTAAATTTTGAGTTTTAAATCATGTTGGACAAAGACAATAATTAATGCCTGTATTAGCCCATATTTCAAAGACCCCACCCAATGAATTCTAGCCCATGTTGTAACAATATTGACATTTAAATTGCACAAAATTGAATGAACAGAAGTTGATTTTTCAACAGTACAAGTAACAACTGTTTAATTCAGTCTCACCACCTTCTACATCTTTCTCTACCAATATACTAATACATGCATCTTTCTGAACTTTTATATTGATATGTATTTTTAAATTATTTGTAGTTTTAACAACGAAACTTTATTCTCCAACTGACATTACATGTGCTGGTTGCTACATTTAATTTCTTTCATTAATGAAATTCAATTTGCTAAAACTTATATAAAAAATGTCAGATGAAAGACCAAAAATTTTATAAAGCTAACAGAATCATCTCTCAAAATCCGCAGACACCCAAAAATTAATAGAATATCTATAAAAAAAAAAAAAAGAATAGGACAACATGTAATAAAGATAGGAACCCAAGTTTTATCTTCTCTTGTACTCTGGTAGAAACACATATGAGAAAAACCAACCAAATTACACTTCTTTTGAAAAAAAGAAAAAGAAAAAAAGCATTAATAATGAATCATATGCAATCAGGCATTGATATAATACAGACCAATATTTTTTGAACATCAAA
>QANT01008681.1:0-10862 GCA_003254885.1 Purshia tridentata
AGCAAGTCCATCTGTATGGGGTTTGGTGATGTCAACAGTGGCATTGACATCAGCAAAAGGTGGTGAGATGTGAGTCACGTCTTTGCTAGTATCGGTTTGGATGTGTGAGGGGTTGTGTAGTGTTTGTAAGTGTTGGGTGATGAATGAAATAGGAATATTTTGGTAATATGAGGGTTATGTTATTAAAAAATAAAAATTTAAAAAAGTTGGAGGGGTGTGTAATGAGACCAAATGAGGTGTTCATATAGCAGTACTCTTTTAGAACTAAAAAGTGATCGACAAATATCGACCAAAAAAAGGGTCTTTAACAAATTTATGTAAGAGTATCTCCAATCCTTTCCTAAATTTTTCTCCAAATTGAATTGGGTAAAAATGACATAAAGCATAGCTTCAATTCTTTCCTAAAATCTCCCCAAATCAAGTTGAATACATGAGGCTTTCTAAACTCTCATCAAACATCCAACGGTCAAATTTTATATGATTTAGAGAAATTTAACTATAACATCGGAGAACCCTTGCTTTTCTTCCAAATCTAGCGACTTGCTTTTCTTGCAAATCCAGCAACTGGGATATTAAATTTTGCAACTTTTTGAAGTGGATATTTGCTTAATTTCAATTAGTTATAAATTTATAATTTGGGTTAAGCAATAGAGTGAAAAACGGGGACCGAGTGTATGAGAGAGTGGAGAGAAACTATGTGAGAAAAGAAAAAAGCAGAGAAAGTCAAATCTGTTGTGTGTTGGGCAGAATGACCGAAGAGAAAAGGGAATGTGGCGTAGAGAGTGATCATAGAGTAAAGACGAGAAAGCAGAGGGCTTTAGGCTTTTAGCTTTAGATTTTTGGAAGGAGGAGGTGTGAAAGGCTGGGAGGCTGGTCATCAGAAACTTAACTTTGAAGCTCTTACATAAAGTAAGATATTTTTATCTAGCATAATTGGGTATTTTCACATGCAAAAAGACATCATAATTGATAATTTTGTGTTAATTTTCAGAAGTGAGTGTTAAAAAAGTACCATTTGAATTGAACAGGTTATTTCATAAAATTTTCCAATCTAGAATTTTAAAAACTTGATTAATACCATTAGTATTGCTCTGACAGTAGCTATACAACTATATAATAGCAACAGATGCCCCTCTTTCTATGCCACAAATTATGTATAAATTGAAGCGACCGATACAGTACACATACTATCACTCTTCCACATCATCAAACAACTTTTACCAACATCAATGCCACTTTCTACTTCTATCAACAAACACAATAGCTGCAGAAAAGGGGGTGAGGGCATGCGAGACCAGAAAAATTGGAATAAATGCAAGCATAAATAAAGTGTAGTCATGCGTCAAGTATTAACCTGTTCCGATCCTGAAATATTCTCTACAAATAAGGAGTTCTACAATACTTCTATGTAAGACAGACATACAAACATGCTCTACTAGAACTGGTAGTGTTTTTTATTTTATTTTAAAGGACAGGAAATAGTATATATTGCTATCTTAAGTCTCAAAATCCAGGTCCAAGGGGTTTTCAATCCCTCCTTGCATCGCATTATGTTCTCTGCAGCACAAACATTAGTAGCACAAGAGAGGATCAGAAACATTGGCGTACAAAAGCAAAATTATTGTCACTAGGAAGACTGGATCAATCTTACCTGCATTGGGAGGTACAATTTAAATTCAGGAGGAAGTTCCTCCTCAGAGTATAAGCGGTCAGAGAAATATATCCGCCTAAGACGGCAATTTGCATGAACCTGAACTCGCAATGTCTCCACATAGTTTGTTCCATATGCTCTTCTGGTAAAATCAGCTAGATTAAACTGGATTTGATTCCAGCCCTCATCCATCCTCAGTGGCATGGTGCAGATGTATGGCTTCACTCGAGTGACAGCCTATAAAAGAGAAATAAATAAATAATTGCTTGTATCTTTTATCCCTTTAATATTTCCAGAACGTCACGATGACTTTAATGGAGAGCATTATAGGTTACCGTATTATAAATCCAAAGATCAGTATTCTTTAGCAGTCAAAAGTAATAACACTTCAAACATCAAGTCATAAAGATCAGCTGTATAGTAATTAAACAATATATGAATGACAAAAATAAAATTTCACCAAAGGTGATGCTGATTTCACCAAAACACCTAGTAGTCCAAAAACTTCTACGTCCCATTTGCAAAAGAATATATAAAAGCACCATGTTCAATCATTAAATCACAGAAGACAATTACAATACACTATTCTAAAAGCAACCTAAGCAACAATGTTTGCAGTGGCCAATGGGTTTGTATCCTGCACTGCTCAATTCAAAATAGTGGGAAATCTCCAATGGATACATAATAGGCAATGCCACATGGTAACTATGTCCCCACAGAATACAGACTAGACATGCACATCAATGAAATTTTATTCTCCCGATTCATCAACCTGTCAATGGCATATCTAAAAGCCATACCATACCTCTCCAACCTTGGACTGAACCTTTGATAAGGGTTTTTTTTATTTTTATAAGAGACAAATTTCATTAAAGTTGAAGCTTAAAACACAGGGGTAAGGTGTCCCCTTAGCACTACTCTTTAGACTACAGCTAACAAAGAATAACAATCAAAACAAAACAAAAACAGATCTACATGGCTACAGCATTCCAATCATAAAAAATAGCTTGAAAAGAACAGTCCCTAAACTCAGAAGAAACCAAAGTCACAAGGATGTCCAGAACCGAACTCTATCCCACAAATGGTCCACCTCTTACCAAATGATAAATACAAGAACCTTGATACATGGTTATCCCTTACTTTATACATGCCCAACTAATGCAGACATCAGGCCTGATTAATAAGATTGAGAAAATAAGTACAAAAAAGTTATTCATTTAACATTGCAGCATCTCCTCAATTTTAACCCAAATGGATCTTAAAAGAGAACCAAAGAAAGCTGAGAATTGTTAGTGAAATACATATATCTTTGGAAAGAATATAAGACAACAGTCATCATTATGTACCAAATATTCCCTGAATAACTAATGGAAAAGAAAAGAAAAGAAGAAAGCAAAAAAGACCATTAGGACAATGATAAACATCCATAAACATGGGCAAACTTACACACTTGAAAATTGGAAGCTCGAAAACGTCGCCTGACATTTTTATCATCCAGAATTTGAATCTCAAATGTGAAATATTTCTTCAGATTCTTTACAATCATAACCAGGAACGGCAGTTTTATACTGAGAGTTGCAGATGGGTCTGCCGGACATGTAATGTAGGTGGACTGGATATTCGATCCTACTATTTCAAGGACATTGGATTGGATGTCTTCATCCTGTGGTCTTTTTATATGGCCATTGACAACTGGTCAACAAAACAAACACAGAGCAAAATCAACAAGGCACAAATGACTCAATCATCAAGTCAATTGCATAATACAAATATTTGAAGTCAATAACAGTTGTTTTCGCTCTAACATCAAATCTGTTCTAGGTTACAAGTGTACAGAAGCAATGCCCAGTCGTTCAATATAAACATCAAGTCTGCAAACTTTCCAATATGTATGTGTCTCATTCTTTACTATGTCAAAAACAGATTGAGAACCCAAATATTTAATGGTATATTGGAATGTGTTTTTAAAACTATTTGATTTTTAAAATTATTTTTTATTAATTTTTTGTAAACTTGGCGTCTTGAACAACAAAATGCACATTCAAGTGCATGACAAGGGATGAAATGCAAAGGACAAGTTGATATTGACCCATTATCAAAACACCTCTCGGGTATAAAAATTTTACAAAAGCATATAACCCATTTTGTCCTTGTACTACCACTTCCAAACTTAATTAGATTTGACGAAGCTACAGGGCACTTCAGTTCAGACCATATTTCGAACAGTAGAAAAAAAAATATAAGAAGAAAGAAGAAAGAAAAAATAAAAGAACAGAAAAACAATGACGCGTGATGGCTCTCTGTAAAATGGAAGGCATAAGCATCACTGAATAGTCCAAATTACATCTTACACTGATAATTGTAACAAGTTGCATTCAATAAGCATCTAAAACTTTCATTAATACGTGTTCTAGAGTAAATTCCACTCACCTTCTTTATCCCATATCTGCAAAGGTTTGCTCCTGACAATTCAGAAGAATGCAAAGCTTACGTATCAAAGTCACACATGCATGGTTAAAGGAATATTCCAAACACAAAAGAGAAAGACAACATACCCAAGGCTGTATAGAATGGACAGAAATCCAGACTGAAATGTGTTCTTGAACATTTTCACTTATTCCTAAGTCGAGCTGCAATGAAAGCATGACTATGTTAAGTTGTAATTGTACACAAACATTTCTTTCCACCTGTTCTTAGTAAAATGAATAATTTTCTTGATAAAAAAATAATATTGAATATAACTTGCACTAAAATTACTCAATAGCAAACTAAAGCATATTGAAAGGAAATGGAATACTTCAGAACTAAACAAAAACAAAAAAAAACAAAATTAAACAACAATGTTTTAACTTTTATCTGAAAAAGGGCGTTAAAAATTGAACCACTCTATGATTGAACTAAAACCCAAGTTACTCTTGCAAAGCATTTCACTTACACAAAACTAGAAGCTGTCTAACCCTAAATTTGATCAGCAATTAAAACGTTGAAAGGAAAAGTAATAACATAATAAAAACAGCGAGGCTCAGTTTGGCTCCATCGATTTTGAATATCCAATTTGGTTGAAACTAGGAATTTCAAATTTCGTTTCTTTCAGCTGATAATGAGACCAAAATATACTTACCCACAAAGAGAGTTTTCCTTTCAACCCCGACGGCGATCGGAAGCCTGAAGCCTCTCAAAGCCCTAACCTTGACAGTCCGATTCCGATTCAGCGCTCTCGCCCTCTCGTATCTATGCAAGCCCTAAATGTAAAACTTGGTGTTGCATTTGTATTTTACATTATTGGAAGAGATTTCATTTTAAGAAAAAGATGAAGACGACTGAATTGTTCCTGTTTTTTATAAGGTCAAATCAGTAAATACACTAACAATTAAGGATCAAAACGAGTGAATCATTTGTGTGGATAGAATATGATCGATAGAATAAATGACAAAATTATATATATTCAAAGAAAAAATGTTTAATTTTAAAGAAGAAAATGAAAAAAAGATTAACTAATCAAACATATCCTTCCAATCTCCCAAAATGGTGGGATTAAGCATCCTCTTATAATTAATTTATCTTCTTCTTTAACACATAATTTTGCTATTTATCTATCCCTATCCATTCCATGCACTAAACGAGGCTCGCTAAAGTTTATCATATTTTTATATACATTTTGAGGTTTCAAAAATTACAACTAGGGGTGGGTTCAGTACGTTAACTGTATCGAAAACCTCATACCGTGTGCTTACCGTTAGGAGTCAGAATCCTTGTTTTTGGCTTCGATACCATTCCGATGGTAGTCAGTAACTATATATTTTGGTATCGATCGGAGAGGAGCGGTATCGGAGTGGTATTGGCTTGCCAACAGAGAGAGCTAAGACATAGATAGGGAGAGGGAGGTTTGTGGTGGTGGTGGTGGCTGAGATCGGAGAGAAAGATATGGTGTGGCTAAGATCGGAGAGAGAGAGATGGTGGTGGTGGCTGAGATCGAAGAGAGAGATATGGTGGTGGTGGCAACTTGGATCAGAGAGAGAGAGATGGTGGTGGCGGTTGGAGCAGACAAAGAGAGTGAGAGAAATCTGGAAATGCAACGTACAGAGAGAAATGGTGTGGCTGGTGGGTGTGTGTGGTGTGGATGTGTTATGTGTTGTGTGAGATTGGGCTTGGTACAAAAAAAATTCAAGAGAAAGGCCCAATTTAAAATATAAGACAAGCCTAAAAGAAAATGCAAGATAGAGGCCCCAAAAAAATACAAGAAATTAGATTTTGTTAAAAAAAAAAAACCAAAAGAGGATCAGTATTGATATGGATCGGTATACCGCCAGTATGGGTATATCAATACCAATATTGATACTGTATTTGTCCGGTATGGTACGGTATCAAAGAGATACCGAAAATTCAAGAAAAAATATTATACCAATCAGTATGGTATCAATACGATTTCGGTATTTCGGTAAAAAAACCCATCCCTAATTACAACGAAACTCTCGAGGTTTCAAATCGTTTTTACATCATTTCTTTTATTAGAATTTCTTCATGTGTTGTATATAGTGTAAATTATGTGGATATCCACAAATATATTTAGCATTTATCTTTCATATATATATATATATATATATATCAATCAATACCAATATTGATACTGTATTTGTCCGATATGGTACGGTATCAGAGAGATACTGAAAATTCAAGAAAAAATACTATACCAATCAGTATGGTATCAATACGATTTCGGTATTTCGGTAAAAAAACCCATCCCTAATTACAACGAAACTCTCGAGGTTTCAAATCGTTTTTACATCATTTCTTTTATTAGAATTTCTTCATGTGTTGTATATAGTGTAAATTATGTGGATATCCACAAATATATTTAGCATTTATCTTTCACATATATATATATATATATCTAGAGAAATATTGCATAAGTAATTGATAAAACTGTTGACTTTAGCATAAATAAAACTGTTGACTTTAGCATAAAACATATTTGAATGACAAATTCAATCTTATAGTTGTTACAAACACCCCTTGAAGTTTACCCTGTTTTTACATAACTTCTTGAGATTTCACAATTACAATAAGGCAAATTGAGATTTGAACTTCATTCGAGTAAGATCCCTAAAGTTTTAATGCATTTACTTAACCCTTTAATTAAAAAACGAATGTGACACAATAAAATAGTGTTTTGGTTACTATATAAAATAGTATACCTTTATTACATGTTAAAAAGACACGAATCAAAAAATTTAAAATATTGTTAAATAAATTTTTTTTTACTTTAATTAAAAAACGAATGTGACACAATGTGATAAAATATTAAATAATTTGTCACCGAAAAATATTAAAATCTCACAAATAGTGTTTTGGTTACTATATAAAATAGTATACCTTTATTACATGTTAAAAAGACACGAATCCAAAAATTTAAAATATTGTTAAATAAATTTTTTTTTTGTACGAAAGTATTGCTAAATCAAATGAGTGAAACTTTTTTTGTTTTGTTGCAAACTAAAATTCTGGTTATGTAAATGATTTTAAAGTTTATTTTGCAGCCGTTAATAATAAATAACTTCAAATATTATAATGACGAATAAGTCTATGTTATAATTTTTTCTATGTTTTTTGTGCCTAGCACTCTTCTTTTTCTCTTTTTTTAAACTGGACAAATTGCAACTGTCAAATAATGACAATTAGTAACAATTATTTTTATGCTATAACACCAGTTGCTGTAACTTTGTGAGCTTGAATTTTGTGTTTTATGTTGATTTAATTAATTTTTGACGTGTTTAACTTATGTAAGAAAAAACATAAGGTATATCTATAAATATTATTTTTATATTTAAAAGAAGATTAAAACAAATCCTTTCAGTCTTTGTTTTTTTCTTTCCATTAATCTCTTACCCATGTTATAATTTCAAAAATATCTCTTACTTACTCTATATTTTGATCACACATTCTTCTTTTATTTGAATAATATTTGATCATGTAAAAAATTTAAAGAAAAAGACAAAAGAGTATAGAATTAGGAACTATTGCAACAAGATAAAACTAGCTTTAAGTCTCAAGTGGCCCCGTCTTAAAGTTTTCTGGCATCTGTTGTGCGGTAGGCGTTATGAGGATGTGAGTTTTTGAAAGCTAAGTTAGTAAGAGTTAGGTTTTATTTTTTAATATTGGGTATTCAAAGTAAATACGAAGAATGTTCAAGTACATGGATTATATTGATTATTTGTATTGAATAAGTTAAACAATAATACTACACTTGCCATATTTTTATAGCATAATTCTATACTATCTTATGTGGTAATTTACATGAGATTTATATATTGAACACTAAAAAAATAAAAATAAAAACTCTAAAAATAAGGATATACCCTAGAGTACAATAATGACACGTAAAATAGTATAACAAATATGGTATAAAAATATGATAAAATTAACATTACTGTAAGTTAAATGATGTGTATTCTTGGAAACAAAACTTATCATACTGCAGTTCAATTTGTTAAAACATGAGACCTATAATATTAGGGGTCTATGCGATTGCACCACTTGGTTGCATCAAGCACCAAAGATACATTTGTAATCTAAATTCATGTGGAAAGGGTAAATTATTGGATATAATTGATATATTATTGCATAATGTGATTAATTTATTGTGTAAACATATTGTTAGGCGCTATATTTATAATTTTAGAGTATATTAATATTATTATTAATATTTATTCATATTATAATATATAGACCAGATATATATACCTCATAATAGTATAACATATAAAATAATTTTTGAGAGGTGTGAGTATGCATTTAGTATTAAGTCTTTAATCATAATGATTGAAAAGTGAATAGATAAAAAAAGAAAAAAAAAGAAATGAGAAAAAGACGACTGAAATTAAAAATTTGTATCAAATAAATATTAAATTAGGTAAAAAACCTACTGTCGTCATCTATTATTTATTTAATTTTTTTTTCCAAAAATGTTACCTAATCCAATTTTAGAATGATTTTGGTACCAGGAATCCTGCGGCCTTATCTTCTGGTAGTGACCGCATCTTATCTCAAGTCCCCGCCTAATACACCAATCCGTACCCTTTTTGTCCTCGCAACTTGCAACTCTGAGTATTTGCTGTCCTCCATTCTCTGCCATTCACGCCACGTGTCCTTCAAGTCCAACCATATCATGCCACGTGTCAGAAAACCCAACCCATTCAGGCCACGTGTGTCTTCTGCAAATCTAGGTGGGACCACAGGAACGTGAAGCCATTATAGCGCGTCGACGTGTGAAAGACCGATTCGGCCACGTGGCGCGCCTGCATGTCAGTTGCGAGGCGTCGATCCAATCAAATAATACAGGGGCATTTGGGGAAATAAAATATTTAGATGAAACTCGTTTTGGCGAGGAACGTCGGCAATCACAAGCCCAATTCTCCGCCAAGTAATAAATCTGATTTTTTTTTTCCTGTGGGACCAGATTTGCCACGTGGGCCAATGAGATTGCAGTTTTAGATGGGAGGCTCTCAGCCGCTAATCTCACTATTTTTTAAGCCACGAGAAACAACGGCTACCAGCTCTCTCTCGCTCTCTCTCCTGCAAGTTGCTTAGCTTAATGCTATTTTCTTATGCATTAAAATATACACCAACTTACCAACGAAGGTTGGCTTGAGTAGAAGGGGCGTTGCTTAAGCAGGTGGTCTCATGTTCGTGCCCTTGTAGATGTAGAAAACTTTCTTAGGAGAGGTCCCCGCATTTGGCGCCCGACCGTACCTCGAGGGATTAGTCCTAGGCAGGCCTAGGGATACCTGAGAAACAAAAAAAAAAAAATATACACCAACTTGAATTATCTGAGAAAATGAAGAAGACCCAATTTTTGATTTAGACAATTAAGTCAGCCCAGATGAAGAAATTTGATTTAGAAGACTGAAATCTTGGATGGGTTTGGATGAAGTTGGTGTATATTTTAATGCATAAGAAAATAGTATTAAGCAAAGCAACTTGCATGGGAGAGAGGGAGAGAGAGAGAGAGCTGGTAGCTGCTGTTTTTCATCATCATCTTCATCCATCATCTCTAAAAAAGGCAAATAAGGAAAGTATGAGAGAGCAGATCGAGAGAGTCGGATCATCTCCAAAAAAGGAAAATATAGAGGAAAGAAAACTAAAGAAATAAGAATAAGACATGACAAAGAAGATCCAAACAGTCTGAGAGAATAGAAGAGCAACATTATTTTGGTTTGAGGGAGGAGATCAAGAGAGAGTAGGAAAATAGTTTTTTTTTTTTGAGTCTAGGGGTGTAGTGTATATAGATTTATAAAGATTTTTATAGATTTTTTTCAAGTTGTAGACTTTTGCAAAATTTATATATTTTCATAGAGTTCCACTGAGTTTAAAGAGTCTATAGAAATCCTTATAAATCCGCAGAGAATAGGTAGGATGTATAATGACTTTGAAATACACATAAAATTCTTCCAAAGTCTTCAGAAATCCATCATTAAATGAAGTCTATAAAATATGACTTTTTGAATATACATAGGATCCGTTTGGATTCTTGAATTTGGATTTGGATTTGAATTTGAATTTGGATTTGGATTTGGATTTCAAATTTATGCATTTAAAATCCATGAAATTGAAATCCCTAAATTTGAAATTCAATTGTTTGGATACAAAATTTAAAGGTGAAGATTTCATAAAGTATTTCAATTTTTTTTTGACAATTTAAGAATTGAAATATATGATTAAAAATAAAAAAAGTTGTCGGAGGGTGGCCGGAAAATTCGCTGGAGATTGGCCGGAAAAGTCGCCGGAGGGTGGTCGAAAAAGTCACTGAAAAGTTGCTAGAGGTGACTGGAAAAGTCATAGGAAAGTCGCCGGAGGTGGCCGGAAAAGTCACCAGAAAGTTGCAGGAGGGTGGTGGGCGGTGGTCGCCGGCAATTGTGGCCGGAGGTGAGGGAAAGAGAGAGAGTAGGATGGTGAGATTTCAAATACCTAGTTGTTGAAGGTATTTGAAATTCATGGATTTGGGCCAAATCCAAATACACTCCTTTAAATTATTTCAAATAGGTGGATTTGGATTTGGAGAGCTCAAATCCAAATCCAAATCCAAATCACCCTTATCCAAATGGGGCCATAGATTTTTATGGACTTTTTAAAAGTCATTAAAAATCTTAATTGAATACCATATGACTTTTATAAACTTTTTAACATTCTTAATTGAATACATATAGATTTTTAC
>QANT01008682.1:0-46717 GCA_003254885.1 Purshia tridentata
TAAAAGAAATATTTTCTATAAAAAAAAAAAATAATTATCTAACCTGAAAATATGGAAGCAGCTGGGTTGGAGGCAGCTTGGAGTTGTCTAAAGAAGATAAGAAAATCACGTTGGGTAGGTTTTGAGATTTTTTGTTAAGGGCAATTTTGGATATTCAACTAAACTGCTGGATAGTTTTGGAATCAAAACATATATTCCTTTTCTCCATATTCCTTTTCTCCCCAATTCATTCCAAACCCCCCACCGGAATTGAACTCCTCCAAAATAAGGGATTGAATTCCCAAATGAATGTGGGCCCCACCATTTTTTTTTCCTTTCCAAAGTTTAGTAAACATGGGAAAGGCAATGGAAATCATTCCCAAATGCAAGTAAACGCATGAATGGGAATGATTCCCATTGTTGCCTTTCCGATTACGGATTAGTAAACATGCCCTAAGAGAGGAGAAAAAATTGGACCGGCCTATAAATTACTCTTAATTTTATGGATCAATTTTAATTTTGAACTATTATTAGTTTTTTAATTTTATTTTTGAGAAATGATAAATGTCTTTCAAAACCATGCTCTCAACTGTTAAATGTTTTCACACAAAAGGAGTGTAAATAATAGCTTTCTTATTTTTTACGTAACAAAAGATAGATTACTGCTCATTCGCTGTTTACTCTATCTTGTTTGAATTTAGTTATATGGATGTAAAATGGTTAGGAATGGTTGGCCTTTGTTCTAATTAATGATGATTACAACTCTAAATGCACTTAAGTAAGCTGTCTTAAGATTGCAAGCGAATATTTCACAAAATTAGTTTCCAAAGAGTATGAGTAGTGTGAAAAGCCACAAAATTAGTTTCCAAAGAGTATGAGTAGTGTGAAAAGCCTTAGAGCTTATGTTAGAAGAGCAAAAAACCTTAAAGCTTATGAGTATATTGCATTTCATGTACAGTAAAAAGCAAATTCACTACGTATGAAATGCAATATACTCAGTTTTAATGGAAAATACGTAAAATTCATCATATAGTAAGTTACACGTTCTAAGCCAGAATAGCCCTAGATTCATCCGATTGGTGCCCTAATGATGCAAAACAATTCACTTGAGCTAATTCTACGGGTTTGATGTTAATTAAATAAAAGAAATTTTTGTAATTTTCTAGAGTTTTACAGGTGGTTTACAACTTGACATAGTGTACACTTTTATGGTGTCTATGCACCTTTAGAATCTTGGTGGCCCAGAATACGTCACTTTTTGATAGACCTGGGCATCGGAGAGCGTATCTGAGTCTGTAAAAGAATGTGCAACGAGTGGGACATTGAGACTCACAAATCACAATCAGAATGGAAAAAGACTACCCTATAATGATAACTACCCTTTTTAATGTATCTAATTTCATGGCCTACCATAAAGAATCAGAAATGCTTACCAAACGGAAATAACGAATGAAATTTTTTGGATGCAATCATGTCTAAATCGTTCCTTTACTATATCAGATTACCTGATTGACAGTTGAAGATTAAAAAACAAGCATTATATACAGAGTGTATGCAAGGAAAAATTATAAGAAACGGCATGAGGGATCATGGATTGCTATGACTCTGCCCACATCTCACATGACCCTTCTGTTGTCAGCCTCTAAACCCAGATCAGTCAAGTTCTTAGGAGTAAAGAAACTGAAAATTTGGTACTAATTGATAATTCTTAGAAGTTGGGCAACAGCTACATGTACAGGTTTCATGCTAGTGGGGACTGATAGACAAAATTTTAGTATCTTTCTCTTCAACTTGACATCAGTGGACCCTTCTTTGCAGCAAGTAAAAATGAGCACCTTGAAATTAACAGATACCTCCAACAATGCAATGTGGCTAACTGCTCTACTTTGTGGAGGGAAATTGCGCTGTTTGTCCTCCTATGTCATTCTTATTGTCTTTACGAGAAAAATAATAATAATTCTGCTGAATTTTTTTCCCTTTTCTCACAGAAAAAAAAGTAAGCATAGAATTAGATTACATTCACAATGAGCCTCATTTTATTGAAAATGACAACATATTCAAAATTTCAAGCTCGTGTAGAAACAATAGTGTTTATGGTATACAAGATCAACATATGTGATTACCGGAATGGTCTGCCTGGCTTCTCTAATACAGCAGAAAAGAAAACCTCTTTGTCATCATCTTTATCAAGCTTTGGAACAACAACCCATTTGTGCTTCTTATACCTTAGCATCTTGATGGATTCCAAATAACCATTCAAATCCTCCTTCAAACAGAAGAAGCTGTCAATCCACAGCAATCCCCCAGGCCTCAGAACTCTATCCCAATCATACAAAACAAAGTCCAGCAGCACAAAATCAATCCAGCCATCTAGAAACCTTGTAGTGTGGATCAAATCCAGAGTGTTATCAAAGAATGGCAGCCTTTGATTTATTGTCAAGTAAAGTGGGACAAGTCCACGAAGAGCTATCATTTCGCTAAAAGGTGCCCCGAGATTGATAGTTGCTGAGACTATAGTGACATTGAACTCCCTCATCCTGGCTGCAAAAGTCCCAGTTCCTACACTAAAATCCAGTCCTATCCTGACCTCGCCAGGCTTGATCTGAAGCACTTCAGGAATAAGAAAATCTGCAGTCAGATTTGAATTGGAGTCAAGATTTACATGTTTGATCCATCTGGGCATTTCATGGTGTGAAAGATTGAAGCAGTCTGCACATTTGAAGAAGCCCTTGCTAGTGTTGCTGCTAGCCAGGCAAGTGAAGTTCTTGCACCGGTATTGGCTCCACCTGACATTTCGATTATCAGGGAGCTTCCACATGGACCCATGAATGGGGAATGGCTTGTTATAGAACTTTGGGGCTGTAGAGAAACACCTCCTCCTTGGAAGTGGATCACATCCATGAACCATTAGCTTTTGAGCTAGCCTCCAATCATCATTGCAGATGTCACCAATATCATAGGCCATGTATTCTTCAAGATCTTTCTTCATGGCAAAGCAAGCATGGCCAATGCTAGTGAAAGTTCCATTGGCTCCCATGAAATTCTGCTTCCCTAATCTATTGGGCTTGATCTTCACATACTTTCGAATCTCTTCGATCAGAAAATAATCAGCCGGCTCATCAGATTGCTGCTTCGGTTTCAAAAGAGGATGGATGTCTTTGATTTCATTGTTTAGCTTATGAGTCCCTTCAGTCCTTGGCAGAGATGTCTGCACTGATTCAATAAGCCCCAAAATATCAGCGAGAAATGAACTGTATTTCAACACAGGTGCAGATGATGAATGGTCTGTCGCTGTGTCTCTGAACTTGTTGAGTTCTTGTTGGATTTTCTGAATAACAAGTTCAAGTGTCTTCGGCACATGGCTGTCAGTTCTGCTTTGAGTCTCTGGGTTTACATAATTGCAGATGGTATCAGTGACATGAAGTGATGGGAGAGAGTAGAATTTGGAGAAGGTACCAATGGAGAGGAGAAGAGCAAAGGTACCAATGGAGAGGAGAAGAGCAAAGGTACCCAATAAAAACATTGACCTGTGAACTCCTCCCCTCCATGTTCCTAACTTCATAAAAACTTTTGGTTTCCTCATCTCTGTCTCAATGAGATGAAAAGTTCGCTAGTATCTACAGCTGCAGAAAAGAAGAGTAATTGTTGAAGTGGTAGATAAGTAATAACAAAACATAAACCCAGTTATTTTCATCAATTCAAAACTTAAAACTACAAATGCGTTTTAGAATTTATAATATTTCTGAACTGTCCAAGGGGTTATGGGATAGGAAAAATGAGAGCAATGGTTCTATAGAAAATAAAGGGTGACAGTATCTTAAATAGTTCAACGGAAACTCCAACCTTGAAAATGTTGGCTTGTCATATAATCTGATCAATTAAAAATGTCAGAGGCATGGAGATCAGAGTCCATGGGTTCCATTTGTTTTATTTGATCGAAGAGTTTCTTGGGCGGAGTTCCTGAGCACTCTATCAAAAGGCAAAAGTTATTGAGAGTGATTGATTGATAACTGTTTTAAGAATGTGGGGATCAGCACTTAATATAACTAGTTTAAAACCCCTCTCTCCTCTGCTTCCAATCACATTCTGCATTATATATGCTACCTGCTACAATAATCTTGATGGGGTTGGACTACAAAGTGGGAGGCAAATTCTAATCAAAGCAACTACAACTTCTTTACCCCACTTGTTTACTCATCTTTCTTCAAATTTAAGATAAAAATGTGAGGTTGGGTATTAGTCAACACATGATGGAGATCCAGTTCTATTCTACAGTTTCTACTTGCTTAGAAATCTGTTCAATATTCTTTTGTAGTTTGGTTAAGGGACATCTTGAGGATCAGCCGCAACACTAAACAACCACGTGCTGCACTGCTATTGCACAATGCTTATATTGACTTTTGCAAACTGAAGTATCCCTATTGAGAATATACAAAAATATTTAAACTTTGGCAGCTAGTAGTAGCAGCATAGCATATGTTGAATAATAATATCTTTATCTGAAGCAGAACTAAAGTGAAGCCCAAGCAAGATTTACTGTTAGATTGGTTGACAAACCAGTAAAGTACGCTACTTGGAAACATACATGACTATGAGGCATGAACACTACATGAAATCTTCATGAAAACCTTGCAATCAAGGATTTAACAGAAGCCTTCAAAAATTTTGAAATAAGGGTTGCAGATCACAGATTCACAGTTCAGTGAGTTCACCATTATATCAAACTCTTACATTGGCTAAAATGAAAAGCACTGTTAAGAATTCACCATGATTAACTAACAAGCAAGAAAGACAGACACAAGCTAGAGATGAATGCTTTAAGTGAAATCGAAGATCTTACTTCATCATCTCAATGAAAGTAAACATTAAACAAATTGCTTGAAACTCAATTCGTTTGTTGCATAATGTACTTCAATCACCAATATCACACTCCAACCCCAATTCTACCAAAAAAGAAAATTTACATTTCCCAGACCAAGCAACCGAGTGACCGACCGTGCACTCTTCACACCCAACCAAACTAACATAATTTCAAGGAAAAAAAAACCCAAAACCCAAAACAAAAAACCCAAAAAAAATAAAACCCAGACGGCCAATCACCTCCTCCATCTCCGATCCGCCGCGTACTGCGACAACGGCACTACTTCCTGCAAGGGCGTGGACAGAGGGGTCGGCAGCGGCGAGTTCCGACAAACTGGGCACGACCCGTTGAGTTTGAGCCATGCGTCGAGGCAGAAGAGGTGAAAGTAGTGCCTGCACTCCGGCATCATCCTTAACATCTCGGCATCCTTGTAATCGCACAAGCAGATCGAGCACGTAGACGACGACTCGCCATTTTTTCCCAGTTCCTTGGAGAATTGGAACTTGGGGTAGGAGTTGATGACGCTGGGGTGAAGCCCCACGACGGCGTTATCATCGTCTTCCTGTTGCTGCTGCTCGATGTCGTCTTCGGCGACGAAGATGATGCGAGGGAGGATGACGCCGCCGTCGGAGTTGGAGTTGGGGTTGGGGTTTTGGGTTTGGGTTTGGGATTGAGAGGCACTGCGGTGGCGGGAGACGCGGCAGCAGATGTAAGAGGCGAGGAGGAGGGTGGAGAGGAGAACGAGGAAGCCGAGGGCGATGGCTATGGCGTAGCCGAGGCCGAGGGTAGTAAGGTAATTTGGCGGGGCGGCGGAGGAGGTGGTGGGGGTGGACATTGGGTGAGGAGAGGGGAAGAGGGGGCTTTAGCCATTGGAGTTGGGGGGGATTTTTTTGGGGGATTGGGGGGTGAGAGAAGGTGGGTGGGTGCTTCCAGCTGCTGCATTTAATACTAACAGAGAGAGGCATTAAATTTGGTGGGAAAATGTGAGTGGTGGTGACTGCCAAGTTACTATTTTGCTCTCTTCTTTTCATTTCTTTCCTCTTTTTCGTGTTTTTGGATTTCACTTTGTTATGGGTTTAGGCTTTTGGTGTTTGTTGGGTTTGGGCTTACTTAGAGTTATTTAAACATGTCATTAGAGTTTTAATCTTGACTGTTGGAGATTAGTCTAATTAGGTATGTATTTGACCGGCACCATACTGATGTCTCCTATGAATCCAGACACTCTACTTGTTACTTATAAAAATTTTAGATTATGTGATCGGCACAAGATGATCGATTAAAATTTTGGCGGAACAAACTATTTCGACCACTTTAAAATACTAAGTTGATCACCTTTTGATCATTAGACAATAGTTTACTAAAATGTTTATTTTATTTTAGTAGAATATTGTTGAATGGTACAAATAATATTAAGGATAATATCCAACACAAATATTTTGATAGACTATTGAATGACTCAAAAGTGATCAATTTAATAATTCACAGTGATCGGAATAATCTAGGTCATTTTGGCAACAAGATTGTAGAGGTTGGACTGTCATCAAGTCCTTTTGTATGATATGGTAGAGTTTCAAAAACTCGCTCAATTTTGTTGTTTCAGTCCCTACTACTATACAAAAAGTAAATGTTGTATATAGAGTTTTGTATACCTCATATATATGTATACAAAAGAATAAATTCTGTATGTAACCGTTAAAACTTAAAATAGTGAGTATAAAATATTTACGTTCAACATCACGCCTTTCGGTGAATATGCACTCTACTAATTTTCTTGTTTTTTTCTAACACTCGTATAGTCGTATTATTCATTAATTTAATGAACAGTTCAACTATAGAACTTGCTCATATAAATTATTGTTCTTGATGTGTGTGATAACTTTTTCAACAAAAATACACAATCCTCTAAATGAAATAATAAAGCTGGATTCGGCAGTCCCCAAAGCGACTTTTGGAACTATACATGTATTAAACAAATTCCAGTGAAGCAAAAGTTGGCATCCAAACATAAAATTTAAATAATTAATTTAAAGAGACGCTTAGGAGATGTTTACGGAAGCAAGTCATCACACTAATGTAAAGACGCTTAGGAGATGTATTAGCTATCATTTTGTTGAGTATGCATTGGCCGGGCAAAATATTCGAGTGGAGTGCATGTATCATGTATCATGTGTTAAATATTTTAATGAAAAGACACTTAGGCTCCATTTGAGATTGTAGTGAGAGACTAAAAAACTGTTGTAAGTGACAATTATAGGTCATTCACAACAATTTTAGTGTTTGGTAAAAATTCAAAAACTGTAGTGAGTGACTATTTGAAGTCACTCTCCAATGGCAGATCTAGGATTTTTAGTCCGGGGGTTGTAGTGTAAAAATTCTCAAAAAATAAATTGACAAAAATAGCAATAGAAAAAATAAACGATAATACCTTCGTTACAATTTATAATGAAAACAATATTACAAGTTAGTAAACTACAAATGTCTACAACGATTTTTCATATTCTAAAAACATACTATGTTCCAATTTTTCAAAGTTGTCTTTTACTAGTAACAAGTTAACAACACAACTAATTAAATTACTAAACTACCTAATCAATGAGTTTTTAGTTCACCAATAAAAATGAAATCAATTCAATTCAATAGATTCAAATTTCAATAGAATGAAAATTGAAAAGCCCAAGACGTCACCCGCACAAACCAAGTTGAGAGGGAGTCACCAAGCTTCGAGGGAATACTACTTGGAGGTCGGGGGTGCAGCGTCGCCGGCGATAGTTCAATCTAATTTGGGCAGCGGCAATTGGTTTGGGAGTGGGTGAGAGACTAGAGTTTTTTAATCTCACTATTTGATATTTGTTAATTGGTAGTTTTGTTTATTTTATTAGTTTTTTTTTGTTTAAAACCTGGCCTCAAAACGACGTCGTTGGGCAGGCAACTTTAAAAAAATTAGATAGTCACTGTTTGAGTCTTCTTCTTCCACAGCTTCATTCTCTATTTCTTTGATTAGTTTTAAGACCTGGTGTAGGTGCAGTCGTGCAGCAGAGTAGCAAACCACAGTCCACAACAAAAGGGTCGCGCACAGCTAGTTGGGGGAGTCAAAGTCCTCAACTCCAAAGACGTTTGGAGCCGAAACTCCGGCGTCCGAGGGGGTCGATCGACCCCCTTTGTCCCAACATGCATCTGCCACTGTCACTCACCACAGATATTGGTGTGTTTATTAACAACTGAAATGGATTTGATAATTGTTTAATATGATATCAAAAGTTTAAATATAAAAATTTTTTAATTTGAAATTTTCGGGTCTTTCATCCTCACTTATTTGTTGTTTTGCAAGGCATTTCATTTGTGAATTCATCTAAATTTGTGCTTAATTAAAAAAATGTATGTAATTAAGTTGAGAAATAAAATTTGAGAAAAAACACTTGGGACATTAAGCATTTTTAGAAATGATAGCTACAGTTGATGACATGATGGGGAGAAGTTTGGTGATCGAGATAATTAAATTAGATGGTAATTACTCAAAAACCCAATATAAGAAAATACTAGGAACAAATAAAAAATTAAAAAGAAAGCAAAGTCCATGCTTTTACATAATATAGATATATACCGGCATATACATATAATGGGTAAACCCTATTATTATCACTAATTTACTGCAAATTCTTCTTATAATTCTACTCTACATTGAATCAATAAACAAACACCATCTACCTAGAGCTTAACCTTCCTCTTACACTTTTGATCTTGAATTGCCTGGCTTGAAATATTAACCGTCATGGTGCAATTCATTTTCACAACCACATGTTTCTTTATAATTTTCAATATCTTCACCCTCCCTGGAATTCTAGAATAGCTGGTCATGGTCAACAACCCCGACCCCACGTCCGCCTTCAAGTTTGGGTTAGACGTGAGCCGGTCCGTGATGATATCCACGGTGATATTCATCCTCATGGTCCGCCGGGCCTTAGCCCGACCCGGTGGACCACGTGCCTCTCCTACCACCGTATCGTAATAGTACAAGGTGGTGGTGGTGTTGGTGTACCTGAACGAAGCAACGTTCGGGTTTTTCACAGACACGTCCGCCGTGAGCGATATGTTGGAGCCTGGCTTGGGGGTGGTGGTGTTGTTGATCAGCTCCAGCCTAGTGACCGTGACGCCGTTCATCTTGATCTTTGGCTCCTTCACGCGGAAGACGGTGAAGGCTAGAATTATGATCACCATGGCTTGGATTAAGAGGACGGCTGTTATGCAGCCACAACACTTGATGAACTTCTTATGTTGAGCCTTTTTTAAGTGGAGGCCGGCGACTTCGTCGTCTTCGCTGCTCAAGCGGTGGCCGGCGGGGGCTAGGGGTCTGGCCTGCTCCTTCTCCACCATGGCTGGAGGTGTTGAGATGAGGTTGAGAAGATATGAAGGTGGTGTTGGAAGTGTTGGGTTTGGACTTCCTTTTATAATGTCACATTGGATTTCATTATAGTTTGAGTTTCAACAAGTGTTGACATTAAGAGATTAATTTTTGTTGCTTCTGCCTTACCCAAAGATATTCAAGCTGCTGAATGTTGACTCACACACTCCATTAAGCATGAGTTCACATATATAGAATTGTAATATGAAGACTGGGCCAGGCATAATGTGATAAAATCATAAATGATTTCTCTTTTGAAAGCATGGAAAATATTTAAACTGGTTATAGAGCTTCATGTATAGATCCAAAATCCATGGAAAAAATATCTTTGTACTTTGATCCAAAATCCATGAAATATAATTTTTTAATGTATATTTTGATTTATGTTGATATATAAAGTCTACCCACTGATATAGAAGTTTTTCTTTTATGAATAAAGTAGTGCCAAACAAAAACAGACAAAATTAAAGGATGAAGAATTCAAAACCAAAACTTTTTTCAAACAAGATTTTTATATCGACAACTACTGTATCCAAAGCTTAAGTTATTTAAAAAATAAATCAATAATGTATATCAAACTAACATTAACACTAACACTATTATACTTTCAACAAAGTTGTAACATGTTTTCAATGGCTATAGAATTGAATTGCAGCAGGAAAATATAGAATTTAATTAAATTGTGATCTTAATTAAGCGTATATAATATGATTTATTCTGAAAATGATTGATTTCATGCAGATAGGTGTTTTTAGCATCGTCAAAAATGGTGGTGGTGCTGCCTACCTTAAGCCTAACCACATAAATTTCCGAAAAATCATCATTTCATGTAATTGACTAATATCATCTCAAATATAAAATACTATCTCCACTATTACAATTCTCAAGTGTGCCACCAACTTATAACTACTTTCTTCACCTTATTAAATAAATGGAAGAGACCCTTGTTTACCCGGCACTCTTATTTTGACAAAATTTAATTAGCATCACAATCTTTTGTTATCGGACACCATTAATTACAATATTTTGTTATAATTTGAATGAATTATTGCACCATCACGTGATGTTAAAGTCACGTGAACAAATTTCACCAATTTAGAACATAAATTTCAAACCCGTAATAATAGTAATGATAAATAATATCTTCTAATCAAATTTATGAATTTTGTTTTTAAAATTATGTGTGTGAATGCGACATGACATTGGTAATATTCCCAGAAACAGAGTAAAAAGACATGACATTGGTAGTTGAGAACTCTGAATTATCTGCTGTGAAGAAGTTACACATTACCTACTTGTCCCACTACGTGAGTGTGTGGCAAATTCTCTATGTTTGCTCTTTTCTTCAACCCTCTTTTTCTCTTTGCCTTTTGGTCAATCATGCAACAAAGTTTATTAAATTCCCATTTTATGAGATAGTCACACACTTGTGACTTGTCCCTGTTCCCACCTTTTGGGCCTGTCAAGTTTAAAGTATTCATACCAAACCTGGCCAGGCAGGCCTTTAGAATATTTGCAGGCCTGACTTTCTCTAGAGAAGCCCATATGCACATCAATAGTTGGGAAATTAAACAGACGCGGTTTGTCTTTTGATAAATAAGAAAAAGAAATCAAACAGTGCATGTTAGTGTTATGTTAAGTTGTACAAAATTAGGGTCGAAATTAATATGTTTGACTGTGTTGTGGGGACTAGAGATGTAAAAGAAACAAACATCTGTTTATTCTCTATACCATTAATTAAAGAAGCTTCTGCTGGACCTGGCTACTTTCAACAATATAGATACATCTTCTTTTCCTTGACTAAATCCTTGAAAACCCTCCTGGTATTATAGAAAAAAATAAATAAATGACAAGGTATATGGAAGGCTAGGACTGAGCCTCAAAAATAGAAGTATCAAATTTGTTAAATGCTGAATCCATCACAGTAGTAATTGCATCAAGTTTTTTGGTAAATAAATAATATATGAAAGTTTCACCATCTTTGATTCTTTGCTTGCTGCAAGCCTGAAAGTCTCTTAACTTTTGGAAACCATGCATCTGTTTAAAAGATGATAAATCAATAGCAACCCCTTCCTCTCCCATTCAGAAAAAGAAAGATAATTATTGCCTCTATATAGGAAAATTAAGCAAGAGAACAAGGAAAATTGGAAACTTCTTTCAGCTGTTTCAGGTTCTACAAACAGAATACTATTTACATATAAAGACATACAATAATCATCACAACTATCTGAAAAAACGATAATAGCTGCACTCCACAAAAGAACTGTCAAGGGTACAAAAATTCCAGACCAAAAAGAAGAAATTAAGCAATAAGTTTAGAGGCCTCTGAAGGTCATATTTCAAAGGCAGTTGAAGTCCTGGATTGCCTGCCTGGCCAAACTGATTGTCAAAGTGCAGTTCATTTCCCCATTTCTTCTTTTCTTCACCATCCCCATCATATTCACCTTCCCACTAAACTTGCTATAGCTCCTCAAATTCAAAACCCCTTCACTAATATCACTGCTTGATATGCCATCACTCCCTATTCCTTCAATCTTTGCCTCTACCAAAACACTCACTTTCTTGCCGTGCCTCATCTTAATTGACCCTTTTGAAATTGTTCCTTGCCCAACTGTCTCACCCCCATATGACAAAACCACAACACCCTCATCATATTTGAACCTACCCCAATTTTGATTCTTGACCTGAATTTCTTTCCTCAGTGTCATGTTGATGGTGGTGGGTGTGGGTGTCCCAAGCACCGTGCTCATATTCTCCACAGAGGTTGCAGCCAACTTGACATCAAGGTCTTTGAAGCGAAACACAGTGAGAGCAAGCACACCAAGTACTACAACTTGGAGCAGAACTAGTGCAACCACAATTCCACAGTATTTGATTCTTCTTTTCCTGGGAAGTCCTGCCTTGGGAGAAAAAATTGGTATCCCTTCTTCTTCTTGTTGTTTTTCTCGCTTTGAGCCATCGGGTTGGTGATGTTGGTCCTTCTCAGCCATGTTTGAGTTCTCGAGGCTATGTATGAAGAATTGAAGATGGGTACTTTTACTTCTCTATTTTGTTGGAACCAAATTAAAGTAAAACTAGTGAAGAAAATTTGGTGAACAACGTGTGAATGACTTTGAAGGTTCTTCCATGAACCTGTGGTGAAGTATCTGTGTAGCAATTTGATTTGCTGTTCTGTTATAAGGCAGAGCGAGACTTTGTTGAATAAAAACAAGAAGAATAATGGATTTGTCTTCTGGGTTGTTTCACTTGTTTGACTTTGACAGCAGCCATTCTCATTAGGAAGTCTTCCAGTGGCTTAATGAATTCAAACATGGATTAAAAAAGAAAAGTTTTTTTTGCCATATTTATTATTACATGATTATTAGAGTGGAGCAGGTGATAGAACTACTCAACCCACAAAGCAGTAAGGCACAATGACTAACAGAGAATTACTTGACTTTCTCTTCCTTCAAAAAAAAAAAAAAAAGGACAAAAATGCAGTCTAACAATGGAGATGCGGGGTATCGATCCCCGTACCTCTCGCATGCTAAGCGAGCGCTCTACCATCTGAGCTACATCCCCGTTGGCATCTGGATTTATGTATCTTTAGATATATTCTTAAATAAATAAATGTTTATATTCTTAAATAAATAAATGTTTATATTCAATGTAATACTTTAATAAATTCCTTGAATAAATTACTTAAACAAGGTCGTGTGCTGCGCACGAGGCAATGTTGAAATGGAATTGGTCCAAATTCAAGGCCCCCATCAAGGGAGTAATTGAATAATTAATTGCTTAGACAATAACTTGGAAATAGACCCTTCTTTTATTTATCATTTAAGGCATCACAACACAAAGAAAGAATTACTGTTCGATTTTGTCGAGCAACATGCTAAATAGATCGTCCATCTTGAACTCACCTTGTGTACAAGGGAGTGGCAATGGAACATTCCCAATGATGGGAAGTTGAATTGTGAGGTTGAAATCGAAGGTGTAGTGAATGCCTTCATCTCCAAAAATGTCGTTTGCCAACTTCATCACCGTACTGCTTGGCACCTTTACTAACACAAGCAACATGGATTCTTCTCCTGCCTTCAGCCACACACCCTCCTTCAACGTCCCTGATAAAATCTCACTGCTCCACTCACACACACACACATATCACATAAATTTAGTGGAAACAAATAACATTAATTCCAAGTGAATTCTTTTCAATGAATTATTCTACATAAATATAAAGACTTCATTTCAAGAATGATCCTCAATGCATAATGGTTTGTATTTAAATAATCCATAAAATGTCAATTGTGTTATAATTTGGTCCAAATCGTCAACTCTATTTGATTTTTCGTCTATTTTAGCCACATGAAATCAAACAAAAACCTAATGAGTTTGACAGCTTTCACTAACATGACTCCAACTTATATGCCAACTTAAAACAAGAATATCATTTTCAAAATTAAAATTTTTTTCCTTTACCTGAATAGGTTGTTAAATTGTCAATTAAATTAAATTTTTGTTTTAGCGGGTAGTATAAGTTGACAGTTTAACAATTTAATATCTAAAAAAAACAAGAAAAAGAATTCAAAAAGACAATTTGATCAAACCTGGCATTGCTTATGATTTTGAAAGAGGCCTGACTGGCAGGCACAGAAAACAGAAAGGGGTTGTAGACAAAGATCTCGAAAAGGACTTCCATGGAATCAAAGCTGAATCTCTCAAACTCAAAGCCTACAATAAGCGCAGACCTCTTCTTCATCTCATCCAATTTTCCTTCCACATATCCCTCGGCCTTGCTCACTATATAGTTCTTGGAACTGCGCACCAAGTGTAACACTTTCAAATATATTGAAGAACAAAGAGACGCAACTCTTTGAATCATTGTTGGAGAGGAAAACACAGACATTGAAATTAAATTTGAGCCTCGTTATTATGCCTTCCATACAAAATGTGAATTGGGTTAACATGTAAATTTAAAATAGGAGGTGCATTTGTGGGTTAGGATCAGCAAAGACAACTGGGGCCAACCATAATGATTCTTTTCGTGGAACTCTTCCTTGTGCTTGTAGTTGTAGTCCCAAAACAGAAATAAAGAATTAGGTCCCTACTTGTATTTTATATAGAATTGTTCTAATTTCATATTGTACGTGAAAGCAATATTACGTGTCTATATTCCTTATCCCTTTCCCCTCTCATTTCCATTGGACTTCCCCCCACATTCATTACTCATGTAAGCATATATATATATATCAACGATATGAAACGTTGCACAACATAGGCAAAGCTTTTTTTTTTTGGTGAATTATTGACATAAGCAAAGCTTTGAGAGACTTGAAATGCAAATCAGATGAGAGTGGGAAGCTTCATCTCGCCCTTCTTAGACAGTGGTATGGTGAAGTTGCCAATGATAGGAAGGTCTATGGTGAGCCCCACTTCCAACTCATAGTCGATGTCCCAATCTGCACCAACGTCCTTTGCCAAGCTCACCAATACACTGTGTGGCACCTTCACAGGTACCTCCAACAGCGTAGTCTCACTTGCCTTTATGGACCCAGGGTCTGGTATTGTCCCAGATGCAATCTCCCTGAAACATATACATCAACCCAATTATGACGTCACCGTGCCCATCAAAATATATATATATTCTTCAATACCAACAACCCGTCACCTAAATCAACCCAACAAATTAAGGCCTTGTTGGTTCAATCGGGCACAACCAATTGTATTGCAATTGGAAAATTTTGGGCATACCTTCTCACTTTGTAAGTCTTGATTTGATGAATTCACTTTTCTAATATTAGATAAAGATTAAACGCGACTATATACAATTGAATATATGATTGTATGCAATTGTATATTCAATTGTTCTTGTGTGAATAAATTTACTTATAATATAAATAGTGACGTGACATTTAAACATGAGAGAAGCAATAATTATATAACTTAATATTTCATTCTTTTCTTCTCTCACAATGGAGATTGAGATGTCAATATCATTGTTGTATAATTGTATGCAAATGTATATATATTTGTATCAAATTCACGAGTCTAAGAATAAGATTCGAACCTGCCAGCACTTGTGAGGGTGTATGAGATCTGACAGATGGGGATGTCATGTCCATAGGGATTGGTGACATGTACCTTGCCAAGGTACTCAACAGAGTCGAGGCTGACCTTCTTAAAATCAACGTCCGTCAGACTTGCCTCCGGCTTCTTTACATTAGACAGCTTATCTGCCACATAGTTCTTGGCCTTGCCCAGAAGCTGCGACATTTTCTCAAACAAACAACAAACCGATCGATGGATATATGATAGATTTCAGCTACCCTTACACTTTGAGATTGATATCATTTGGCTTATATATATAGATTGAGGCTGTGCATTGCTGGATTTGTGGGTTTTTGACACGTATCACTGAGGTCGCCATGTGTACACATGACAATGTACCTATCATAGTGTATGTGTCCACTCGTGTTTCTTCCGCGTTTCAAGATGTTGGATTGAGAAATTCATTAGTGTGACAATCCTATTACGTGTAATGTCGGGTGCGATCATCTGTTACTATGATAATATGTGTTGCTTTTTTAAGAAAACTATAATTTATACTTCAAATATGCCACTATAAAAATAAAAGTTACACCATACATGACTATCCCACTGAAAACTATCTTAATGCTTATATTGCGGCACCGAGTATTGATATATTTAAGTAAGGGATAAGATGGATAAGTCTACTCTCTGATCTTCACATCAAACCTGAAAGTAGAACTACTTTTTATTTTTTTTCTGGTAGTTTATACTTGATTTTTAATCTTAATCAAATATTTATTTTTCAGAGAAAATATAAAATGAATTCATAGCATTTCCTAATTATATTAACTGTTTGATATATAATACATAAATAAGATTGAAATAAGTAAATGATAAAATAGGGATAGAATCCAAATCCAATCTATTTTCTCTCTTTCCGCATTAAACCTTTTTAGTTGGAATCCTCGTAGACATGCACTAGATAAATTCGGTGTCTAACTTTTACTTTCTTAAACTTGTAAGTTGTATATATTGGTTGGTCACATCTCTTCTACCAGCTGCTTAACTCTAACTCTCTTTAAGTAATTTAGTCATTTCGCAATTTGAATAAAAAGCAAATGTGACGCATTTGTAGGGATTTATTTTTCTTAAAATTGGAAGAAAAGTATTGAAAATTGAAATGACTGGGAATTAAATTCCTTTGGGCTAGATGTAGCGGGTTTTTAGATAGAAAATATGTTTGATCCCACCACCAATAATGTATACGTAAGTCTCACCAATATGAAAAAGTAGTTTTCCATCTTACATAGATATTCTTTATCGCAATTTGAATAAAAAGCAAATGTGACGCATTTCTAGGGATTTATTTTTCTTAAAATTGGAAGAAAAATATTGAAAATTGAAATGACTGGGAATTAAATTCCTTTCGGCTAGATGTAGCGGGTTTTTAGATAGAAAATATGTTTGATACCACCACCAATAATGTATACGTAAGTCTCACAAAAAAGAGTGCTTTATGAAAAAGTAGTTTTCCATCTTACATAGATATTCTTTTATTTTTAGGCCATGAAAAAAGAAGAAGAAAAGTCCAAGTGCTGTTGATGCAAGAAATATCTGATCTTGTGGGCATTTGCGAGCGTTTTTTATTCTTCAATATCTATATATTGATATACTCAATCATATCATATCTTCTACCTTCTTAATCTTTGAGTAATTTAGTCATCATTTGACAAGACAAAGAATTGAAGGGGCTTTTATTCACGACCATTACTTAACGTAGTTACATATAAAGCATAAGTAATGTAGCATAACATAAACAAAGTTTTTAGAGGCTTAAAAGGCACATAATATTATCAGAGGAGGCTGGGAAGCTTGAGCTCGCCCTTCTTAGACAGTGGTATGGTAAAGTTGCCAATGAGAGGAAGGTCAATAGTAAGGCCCAATATCAACTCATAATCAAAGTCCCAATCACTACCAACGTCCTTTGCCAAGCTCACCATTACACTGTGTGGCACCTTCACAGGCACCTCCACCACCGTTGTCTCACTTGCCTTTATAGACCCTGGGTCTGGGACTGTCCCAGATGCTATCTCCCTGATATTTAAACATCAAAACCAAGTTAATTACAATATAATCACCTATACTAAATTAACCAATCCAACAAATTAAGCACTTTTGAGAGTAAGAATTGGAACCTGCCAGCACTTTTGAGAGTGTAGGTGATCTCACAGATGGGAACGTCATGTCCATAGGGATTGGTAACAGATACCTTGCCAAGATACTCCACAGAATCCAAGCTCACCTTCTTGAAATCAACGTCCGTCAGATCTGCCTCTGGCTTCTCTACACCGCCCACCTTCTCTGCCACAAAGTTCTTGGCCTTGTCCAGAAACTGCGACATTTTCTCTCACACACACAAAACAATTTCAGCTACTGTTTTTCACTCCTACTTTGGGATATTTCTTCGGATATATATAGATATAGATCACAGCTGGTGCAGTAATGGATATTTATGGGTTTCTGACACGTGTCGGTCAGTTCGCCAGGTGGACACATGGCGTGGCAATGTACGTGTCCGCCCGTGGTTTCTCCGCGTTTGGAGATCGGTGATCGGATTGATGTTTACGTTTTCCGCGATTGGATGGGGCTTTTTGCTCTCTTTACTCACTTTTGATAATTCGAGTGATGGACAATGATCTTTTACCTAATATTTTTACCGACTTTAAACTACCACTTTTTTCTTCATTATTTACTTAATTTAAAATGTGCAATCACATTATCACCATTAGAACTTAAAATTAGGGGTGGGCACGAACCCGCNATCTACGCCTACATTCATAGCTTCATTTCGGAATAAGCATTCTAATACGAGTTGCTCTTCAATGAAACTAAAAATGCATTTCCTTTTCTATAATTATTTAAAAATGAGTTAATCAAGTCAAAACATACCATATAAGTTGGTAAAATGCGTTAATCAAGTCTTTATTAATATACTCCATCATTTATGTCTTTTCAATCAACTTAATTCTAATTTTAACTATTTGAATAATTTAATTAATAATCAACCAACAATAGGTAAACTACACAAAAATCACACAAATCCAAACTATCGAGACCAAAATAAAACTTTACATAAAGTATAGGAAACAAAAGTAAAATTTAGCATAAAGTTATTCGCAAAGAATTCATACACATGTTATTGGACTTAAATTTCACACTAAATCCACATCCATTACTAATTATATATATATGAACCACAATAAATGTAGCACAAACGTACTTAAAGTTTGCTGTATATGATATCAGAAGAGGCTGGGAAGCTTGATCTCTCCCTTCTTAGACAATGGTATGGTGAAGTTGCCAATAATAGGAAGATCAATGGTGAGTCCCAATAACAACTCATAGTCAAAGTCCCAATCTGCCCCAACATCCTTAGCCAAGGTCAACAATACACTGTGTGGCACCTTCACAATTACCTCCAGTAGGGTAGTGTCATTTGCCTTAATGGACCCAGGGTCTGGAATTGTCCCAGATGCAATCTCCCTGAAAGATATACACCAACCCAGCAGTTAGTTTATGATCATGACCACAAAATTTACATGTTTTCACTTGATCAACATCACTTGATCCCTATACGAAATAATTTAATTTAAGTCCTTGTTTTTTCAATTGGGTTACACCCAATTGAATTGAACTTGGAGGATTCATGTCATAAAGTTACTTAAATTTTGTACCATCAGATCTGATGGTATATAAGTATGCGATTCTATTTATATAATTGTAATTGTATCAAAGAAGAATTCTTGGACCAGATCTAAATCACAATACGGTGAAGTTTGAAGATCGAGTAAGAGTTTGAACCTGCCAACACTTTTGAGGGTGTAGGAGATGTCACAAATGGGAATGTCATGTCCACGAGGGTTGGTGACAGACACCTTGGCAAGGTACTCAGCAGAGTCGAAGCTGATCTTCTTGAAATCAACGTCTGTGAGACTTGCTTCTGGGGTCTCTATACCAGCCAGCTTTTCTGCCACAAAGTTTTTGGCCTTGTCCAGAAACTGCGACATTTGCTTACTCACAAAGAAAACAAACAACAAAGGGATCGGGCCGATAGGTAATAGATTACAGCCGGCCTTAAAGTTTCAGATTGACTAATATTTGAGGACTTTTAATTCTCTTGGGTCCTACTTATATATAGATACAGAGTTACAGACAAGGTGCTTCTGGGCTTGTGGGTTTGCGACACGTGTTGGTCAGCTTCGCATGTGGGTACGTAACAGCGTACGTGTCCGTTCGTGTTTTCTCCGCATTTGGAGATCTGTGATTGGATGGGCATCTTTACTCTCTTTTCACATCAACGGTGGAGAGTTAGTGGTTGTACTTATATGTAAGGTCAAATTTGTCATCATCTTTTTAAAAAACAATAGAATTAGCCATGACCCATGACTGTTATAAACACACACGTAAATGCTAAAGTATAGATTTGCACTCTATAATTTGATTCTTTATGCCATAGATTTGCTTTAGCATGGTGTATAATTTGGGTGGAACAATATTAGCTTAAATCTATACTATAATAAAGGGTTTTCCTAATTTGTAATGAGCGATGCAAAATAAATATGTAAGGTAAATATTATCGAAATTCAAATCTCACATTTATTATTAGATAACTTATTTTGCTTTAAAGAAAAGTTTTTTTAATATGTTATCTACCTGAATTTTAGGGTTAATTTTAGGAATTTTTCTTCCCTTCTCAATATTTCACTCTTCCTAATTGTTATATAAAGTCACATGATCAGATCTTAATTAAAGGAGAAAATTTTACTCTTGAAATCGTATTTTTATTGTCCATGAGTTTTAACTCAAGTGGTCAACATTTTAGATTCAGATTCACACTAACAAGTAAAAAGCATTAATGCAACATGAAAGCCATGCATGGTGGCCAACCATAATAACCAATCAAACCTAATACATCAGGCTTGCTTACCAAAAAGGGAAAAATATAAAAAAACATCGGGCTCACAGTTTTGATTCAAAAACTGTACTTCTCACATTCATTCATCTAAAGAAATCGACTTTCGCCCTTTCTTTTTTCAATCTTTAACAATTTTGGTCTCCGTCTCTTTTTTATTTTCTTCCTTGGCCTCGATCTCCTTTTTATTTCCGTCGTCGGCCTCCTTTGAACCCCAAATCATATCAGAGAGGGTGGGAAGTTTGATCTCGCCCTTGCTAGAGAGTGGTATGGTAAGGTTGCCAACTACAGGAAGATCAATGATGAGACCCAAATCCAATTCATAGTCAATGTCCCAATCTCTAGCAACATCCTTTACCAAGGTCACAATTATAGAATGTGGCACCTTCAGCAGCACCTCTAGTATAGTAGTGCCACTTGATTTGATCGACCCAGGGTCTGGTATATTTCCAGATGCAATCACACTGATTCACATGTATACGTATACAAATCAGACAATTGATAATATTTATCTTATAGATATTAAAACAATTATATCAAATATTCAAAATTTAAAATCTAATTGTGAAAAAGTTCTAATATATTAAAACTATTCGTGTAAATGCTTGGAAATTTATGGGCCTACCCGAAACTCTTTGGATTAATTGATTCACAAGGATTTTGGATGTGAAATTGAAACTCCATCATTTGGTCATTAAAAACTTCGAGAGAGTTTTGATTCTTGATATCTTTTATTGATTTCAAATCCGAAACCATTTTAACCGAACCAAAATCCTTCGATTTGATTCGGCAACGTTTATCTGGCACTTTTTCTAATCTAAACATCATTGCATGAGCATGGACACAAAACTCATCACATATTGTTCAAAGTCAAACGAGGGAAAAACAAAAACAAAAATGGTGTAAAATAAGATTGAGTTGGAATTATAAATCAACCTGCCGCTGCTTTTGAGGGTGTATTTGATCTCAAAGATGGGGATGGAATGTGGGTAGGGATTGTCGACAGACACCTTTGCAATGTAGTCCGCAGAGTCGCAGGACAACTTCTTGAAATCAACATCTGTAAGACTCGCATCTGGCGTTGGTATATTTGCCACTTTCTCTGCCACAAAGTTCTTGGCCTTGTCGATCAAGTTCGACATTTTCAAACACACAGATGAACAAACAAGGAGATATATATAGATTTAAGCCTATGAATTTATTTTGGGTTATATATAATAAAGGCCAATGCTATTTCCACTCTTTCATGAATTTTCACACTCCCTATGTCAGTTTTCTATAAATTATAAAATTTTATTTTGGAGCCCATTGGATGAAATGGGAGTGCTAATAGCAGCTTCCTATATATAGAAATTGCTTGATTTGTGGGTTCGTGACAAATTATGAACAAAGTTTCTAGAATAGGATGTTCCTATACACCTTCCGTCTGCAAAATTACCCTTAATTTGTGTTTGAAGATATGTAATTAGATGATTTTAGCGTGTACTTATATCTCTATTTTTATGTAAACATGTCAGAGATTTTAAATTCAGATCTTCCTATCTCAAGGGTGGGGATTGAGTGAAGGTTTGCGAGTGGGCTGCCTGTAAAGGAAGGTAGGAAGAGTGTTTTATTTCTATTTTTCAGATTTAATTTTTCAGGGTGGGGATTGAGTGAAGGTTTGCGAGTGGGCTGGCTGTAAAGGAAGGTAGGAACAGTGTTTTATTTCTATTTTTCAGATTTAATTTTTCGTGGGGATATAAGTTATAACTTAGCACTGATAAATAATTTCCCTGCCATTTTATTTTCATTTTGGTAAAACTTAAGCCGAATATTCGAATCCCCAAAGAATAAGCAAAGTATTTGGACCGACTATTGAGTGATAAACAAGATTAATTATGGATATAAATACACATTTCGTGTACTAAATATTTAATCATTGATAATGAAATCTTCGCGTTTGGGAAAGTGCATGGTATTTCGTTTTCTTTCCTTCATTACCAATCTTGACTATTTCCAACTTTTAATTTGAAATTTATTTATTCAGTAACCAGCTCATCCAATCTTGAAATTGCCTTACACCATTAGTTAAGAAAAGTTGAAAAAACAAAATTATTTTATTGTTAATGTGGAGCTTCACGCATACTCATTCCATGTATATTTGTATATAATATTGTACCGTACGTAACATGAACATGACACCAAAGGATAAAAACACATGACGTGCCACAATATGGTAAGGATCGATCAGTAATTCAGCATTGTGCCAGGGGCTTGTAAGCATATGGGCTTAAGGCTGGGTCGGTCCACTTAAATAGTAATTGGGCTCTGGGTCTAATAGCTATAAAGCTAATGTAGCTAGCTAATTTTGGAAGTGTTTCTGGAGAAAGCATTTTTGCTCGATCAATAGCGCTTTTGTAAATTTTTCTGCTAAAAATATAAGTGTTTCTAGCTTGTAAATACACTTAGAAACACTTTTTGAAAAGATCGAATCTATAAAGTGCTTATCCTTGAAAATCTATGTATAAGTATTATAACTTAAAATTCACTATCAAAAACGCTTTTAGTCCTTCTAATTAAAGTATAGCCAAACAAACCATAGGCCATATTTTATCATATCATTTTTATTTTTATTTTTAAATAAAGGGGAGGAGGAATCAAACTTGAATTTATGGGGCAGGTCTATGGCCCTTCCAACTAAGTAACCCCAATATATAACTGCCCGTGTCATTTAGAATACAAGAATTAAATGAGAAGTTTAATTATTATATAGTACACCAAGTAACATACAAATTAATTAAGCTTACAAGTATCATATATGTATATTGACATTGATTTGGTACAAACTTTGGTTTCATTTATTTTTTTTTTCTCAGTCAGAGTCAACGTGTACAAGTAAGAGGATTAATAAGTACAATGCCAAAGGTTAAGAGACACGTAAGTACTGTGCATTCATCATGTTAATATGATATAGGCAATTGAAGCTTAGTGTAATTGAAATTAAATTAGAAGCTGGAGAGGAATTGCATTTGCTTGAGAAGAGGGGTTAGGGTTTCCATGAGTTTTTCACAGGGATGATTGTGAATTCCTTCATATGTTGTCACCACGATGCTTGTGTCTTTAGAAAGCCTCTGGACTTGCTTTTTCACATTGCATGTGTGATGTGTGCATCGATAGTAGCTCCTGTATATATATGACCATCCATGTTTCATGTGATAAAGTGAGAATCAATTTGAAGAATATATGGTAGGTCGATGTATTAAACTCAGCACAATGCAATCGAATAACACTAAACCACAAGTAAATGCATGCCTTCAGTATATATTATCTTAGCCAGCTGGAGATAGATTATACAAAAATTTTACATATAAATATATTTTTGAAACATTAGCTTCGTAATATTGTGCACACAATATATTCATAATTATGTGTGATAATATGATGTATTGATTGGAGATAGATCATACAAAACTCCTATTGGATTATTTATAAATTGTTAAAACATTAGCTTGGTGTTGTCGCACAATGAAAAATAGGAGTTTTTGGATTCTAGTTCCCAGTTCATAAGATTTATTAGTATTCGAATGGTTTGTTAATTTCTTTATAGTAAATTAGTCTAACATCCCTAACAGTATTTTCAATGATTTGGGACTTAATGATATATTACTATAGTAAAAATACAAGCTATAGAAGTCTAACATCCCTAGCTAATTTTAAATTTTTGTTTTTCCTGTGTTTTAATTAATTAATTTGGATTATATATATATATATATATATCCTCTAGGGCAAAATACATATATGAATTAGAAATGTAAAAATTTTAGTCATGCAAATTAATTAATGCAATCAACTAGGTAGCTTGATTCAGTTAATAAAAATGCTAATTAAGAACGATATATCGAGAAAATAATTAAAAAGAGAGCAAAGTATATGTATGATTATATATAGTTGTTAGAAAATAATATGTATTTAAAATGAATGGATGTACGTACCTGGGATATAAGCTGTTCTTGACAGATTTCTGTCCATATTTTCTCCAGCGAAAGCCGTCATCAAGAATATCATCAGCACTCCGAGTCTGGAATGCAAACCTTGGCCGGCTCACTTTTCTCATTACATTATTCCGACCACCACTTTTACTTTTCTTACCCTTATTCATCATCACGTCTTCAATATTTTGATCAGCAGAGGCAGATGCAGCAGTAATTTCCACCATAGCTGAAGGGCTATTACTAATCTGATCATGACTGAACCCAAGCCCAGCAGCAGCAGCAGCTGCTTGACCAGAGAGAAGGCTGATCCAGTCAATATCTGGAAAGACTTGATGATGAGGCTGATCCTCCAAAAGAGGAGGTGGGTTTAGTGAGGAGGATGAGGGTGTGAAGAGGTAGGGAGGGTTTTGGGGTTGAAGTAATAGTGGTAAGGATAGTGGTGATGAGGGGGTTGGAGGTGGATTATGGTCTTGGCCTTCCATAATTAATTGGAATCTGTAGTGAGATTGATGGGAGAGCAAGTGAGAATGTTTGATAATGTATATATATAAAGGGTGGGGGTTGATCATAAAGAGTTTAATTAGGTGGTGGAATGAAGCTAGGTGAAAGAAGTTGGACTGACCGACAGTTGAGAGAGAGAGAGAGTTGCTTAGGGTTGAAATTAATGTTACATATATCCACGAGGGTGCTTAATAGTGTTTATAATTTCTGTTTATGGTGCACTCCCTCTAGGGGTAAAGGCTGATCGAAGCCAACTACATCTCAACTACTTTGGTTCAACTGCCCTTTCAAGTGAAAGGGCATAGGAGGAGGCGTGCCTCGACATACATATCGTTATCATCAATGCATGCAAATTTGCATTTCATATTTGCGTTGCATGCTCTCTCTCTCTCTCTCTCATGGCTATTTCTGTAATTTTATATATTGGGAACTTTAGGACACATGTTCAAATTGCCACAAAATTTAGTTTGATTAGATACTGTTTACCAACTTAAGTACCATTTGTTGCCAACACTATTCTTGTCTATGTACACCACAACCATCCTGAAGTGACTACCGAGTACCTACGTGCAGAGATCACAATTTCTCGAGTCAATGTGATGAAGCAAGAAAGGCTATAAATTGTTATATTTTTTTGTTGAGGAATGCTATTACCGTTTCCTTTCTACAGTTTATGTTTTAGATTATTTTTTAAAAATCAGTTCTGAAAAAAAAAAATAACTAATTCAAAAATTATTCAGTCATGTATTATTTTCAATTTAAAAAAATCTGAAAATGAAAAAGTTGGATTATTAAACTATACTGGATGGAAAGGAGAAGGTGCATAGTATTTATCTTTTAGTGTTTTTTTTTCGATTTTAAGAATTACTTAATAATTCTAATAAATATGATATGTATTAATGTATTTTACCATTTAGAAATAAAAAAGCTAAAAAAAAATACTCGAGACCTTCCATACCAGACGAGATCAGGCAGGAATGAGAATGGTAATTAAACTCAACGCCGTCTCTCCGTCATCCCTAAGGAACATACAATAATGTTATTTTTACCATATTTTTATACCATATTTGTTATACCATCTTATGTTTCATTATTGTACTGGCATGATATTTTTTTATTTTCAGGATTTTTATTTTTTTATTTTTAGTGTCCAATGTATGAATGACATGTAGATTGTCATATAAGATAATATAAAATTATAGTATAAAAATGTGATAAGTATAACATTATTGGAAAACATAATATCCATTTGAACCTTGTTTTGATGGGGGTAGGGTCATTCCTCATATACTAATTGTCGCAGCAATTAGGCACTACTTCCAACACTATCGACCAGATGGAGAGCTTTCTGTTTAAATATATTGCTTGGATACCAAGAAAGGACAAGCATGTTATTGTTTAAGTGCTAAAACTTTCTGGATCTCCTTTTAGTTTACATGTATGTGATGGGGGGATCCTGAGGTCACCTAGAATGATTTCCAGCCTTGCATGACAAAGCACCATTACCAATTGCCGTAAGAAAATATATTATTGCAGGAGAAAAAAAACATCACATCCAAATGAAAAGGCTAAAAGTTAACACCTTGATGCATCAAATAAGTACTCAAACGAACATGTTCAAAAATTCAGATACTGAGCCCAGCTTCAGCTGTCTCATGCCTAAGATTCTCTGTGTCAGGTTTAACTCTTCAAGCAACAGTCAATTATCAATTCTTTCGACTGAATTGCATAGGTCTTGGATCAGCTAATGACCATCTTGTTAAGAAATTCAGCTTTCTCAGGAAAATACTCCATCAATTCATCCTTGGTCACCCAAACAAAATCCTCACACTTCCCAATGTTCAACTTGTTGGTTGCAATCAATTGAGACTTAAAAAAGAATTGCTGGAAAAAAAGGACAACAAATCAAATGAAACTCACTAACATTCAAGTTTTGCTAATAGGAATCATAGGCATAACACCAATATACATTTAATATTTATCAGCTAAAGCCAGTGTAAGGCAGAGAAAATGATTCCCACAAGCATACCTTATAAGATGGAGAATCTGACTCATTTTCTGCTGGCTGTATAACCACATGGGCCATGGGAGCATTTCCAACAAAATATGTGTGGGACAGATCTCCTAGGACAGATTCTAAGGCAGATTCTGCACACTGAAAACACATGGGATTTATGGAAGAACAAAAAGAAGATAGATATAACATCATATAACAGCCGTCACCTTTCGCAATGTCTCCTCAGACTCGTAAACCTTTTCTGGAAGATGCCAGACTGGCTTCCCAGTAGGAGACTCATGTGTGTTTCCATAGAGAAGAAGATATAGTCTTCTGTCAAGTGCTCTCTGCAATGACCTAAAGAACAAGAAAATCAACTTTAATATTCAGGTCATTGTGTGTGTGTGTGTGTGACATACAGAACCAAGTATTTTTAATGAAAATTTCAGTTTCAAGTCCACAAAAGTTTTATATATAAAGGATCTAATGAATTATTAATTCTTTCTCACTTTTCTTTCAGAAGAAGATGCTAGATGTAACCAATATGATAACTTGCAATTGGCCAGAAGAAGCTAGGGCTGCTTCCTTCTGTCCCATGTAGCTTCGTCCTTACTAGTGTTTGTAAATACTTCCATAAAATTATTTCCTAACAGATACCTCCCCTCTATATAATAGCAACAATATAAATTAAACGGAAAAAGAAAAATTCATATTACATAAATCCAAAAGGAAAGAAAAACCAATTAAAAAGTAACAACCAGAAAGCTATCAATTATAATCACTCAAATATCCAACAGCTAGAAGTAAAGGAAAATTATCCATCTTCTAACTTCCAAGAAGATTTTAGAAAAGGCTTATAAAATGATATGCAGATCCCACAAATTTATAAGCAAATGAGAATTTTCAGGTATTCTTTTACTTAAAAAAAAAACCTGTAATGTGAACTAAAAAACAAAACAAAAATTAAACTCCTTACGTCCGATCATTCTTTTTGTCAGCTTCAGTTATCCTTGGAGCCGGTACATAATCGATTTGGTAGTCGCCTTTTCCCCTGTTGACCAAAAGTAAGTGTCATACTGAAGAAGTAAGAGTAAATACTGTTTGCAATTCTCTAGTGCGCACCGTTATATGTGTGAATAACGTTTATATAATAAACCAAACAATTGCATGTGAACTGTGCCAATTGTCTTCAATATGGTGCATTTATAATTTCAATGTTGCCCACAAAATAAGAACAGAATAGAAATCGGCCATTCAACAAAACTTTCTAAAACAGTGTTGCTATGCATAGCTAAAACAACTAGGATGGACAAAGTGTTTAAACAAAGCATATCAACATTTCAAAAAAATTTCAACTATCTAAAAATTGCACAAGGACCGAGAACAATCCGAATTGATAAATAGTTGGACCGCATGCTGGACAGTGGACACAATATGTTCCAATGCACATACTGGATATTTAAGGCTGAAATGAAGATACTTTGCTAAATTGGCAAATATATTGGAGGGTGAATTTTATTGGTGAATTCCATGATGTGTTTGCTCACAACAGAAGTCAAAATTGCAATGTAGTTGTGAGTCTCTAAAAAGAAAAACCCACATGAAGTAGATAACCTTTAAAGCAAACTTTACCTTGCATTAGACTTGTCTAGAAGTTCTTCTGGATACTGGCGCCGATATTGCTGTCGCCACCGAAACCTAAAATCCGAAAGAAAGAGAAAAGAAAAAACACACATGCAATCTCAGACTCTCAGTATGAGCTACTCTAAACACATAGCCATCAACATAGCGCATTTATCTAACCCAATAAAATAAAAAACAAAAAACAAAAATTGCAGTCATCAGTCATTTGCCCAGGACCTGCCATAGGTGGCTAAGTAAAGTAGAAAACACAGGGTTGAAAAATTGAACTAATTTACTCGCCATTCATAACCATGTTTTGTCCCATCTTTTGAAATATGTAAAGCTGAGCTCAGTTCAGCTCAAATCAGCTAGCCCATATAGTTTCTAAAGTAATCAAAATGTTAAATTTTTTCTTTCATTTCTTTTCCCAAACTTTCTCTTCAACCAAACATTACCCTCTTTATCTAGTTTTACATAAAAACTATAGTGATTTAATCGATAGTATAGTCAATAAGATGAAAAATACGTATTGATTAAATCGCATCTTCCGAGTAACCAAACAGCGAGTAAAATGGGGGGGGCGGCGGCGTGGTTGGGTAGAGAGAGAGAGAGAGAGAGAGAGAGAGAGAGAAAGAGAACTAACGAGAACTCCTGAAAGGCATAAACGACGGGGTCGATTTTGGGAATAACAACAGGCAACCTCTCGAAGAGTACGGACGCCACGATTTTATCGGGGGAGGAGGAGGAGGAGGAGGTTGTGCTTGTGCAAAACCCTCGCTTTTTCACGAGAGGCACACCCAAACTTGTCATCCTTCTCTGCATTCTGGATCTACAACACAACTGAATCAACTGCAACTTTTTGGAAAAAGCCTAAAGCCCTTGTTAAACCCAAAAATCACACTCAGTCTACACTGTTGCCAGTTCTTAAGGTTTTTTTTATTTAATAAAACCAGGTTTTGTTTGTTTTATATTATTTATTTATTTACTTATTACTTAAGTTATTATTAAATATGATTAATAATTGCATCGTTTAAATAATATTTGTTTTTTATAGTAATTTATAATTAGATTAAACTTGTAATTTTTTAAATTAGAAACGAAGGGAAGGGTATAGTGAGAGGAATGAAGGTGTGCAACTCAAAACAAATTGGGAATGCAACCTTCTCACCACTTAAATAACTAAACAAAGTTCGAACCATGCAATTCCTAAGAAGGCTCTCAGATGATGATTTGAGAGTTCATTGTAAAAATGCATCTGTATTAAAATTCCAAACCAAGATTATGTAAACACCTTCTCGTTTAAAATCACGGATGATATGCCCTTTTCTTGGAAAGATCAAAAGGTGAGGGAATTCCAACTTTGGTTTTTATTATTGGGTGTAGTGTAAGGTAAATACTCTTAATCGTTGAGCTGCAAGTCAAATGTTGTTCAATGTAAAGGACTCGCCTTATGGTATTTCCCAAAGGATCTACCATTAACAAGGGTTGCGTTAGTCACTAGATTGTGAGACTGCATGAATTGCATCCCATCATTAACGCTACACAGGCGCTTTATTTGATACAACCTCAAATTTACTTGAAAAAATGAATCCTCATTCTAAAGAAAGTTTCTAGCATAATATACAAGCCTCAATTTGAACTCTAAGTTATAAAGAGACTGCTGCAAAGACTTTTTGGGCCACCAATCTAAATTACCAAGGAAATGAAGGTGAATTAAATCCAGATAGCACAGAACTTGTGCCGGAACTGTAATGGAAATCAGAACAAAGGCTTCCTTCCATCTAGCATTCCCAACAAATGATCAAAGACCTGGCTCCCTGAATCACGCAGACCAGAATGCATGAATTCGTTAGTTATCCACAACCGAATCCCAGCTATCTGCGAAGCTGTTTCCATGACCAGCTTGAAGTTAACAAACATATCTTCATAGTAAACAGCAGCTGCAACAGGTACCTGTCATTGTTGACAGAAACATATTTTACACACAAACAGATGAAACTGTTGAAAACATCATAGGCACTGTCTGGTCAGAATGGAAAACATCATAGGCTGCTAGAAAGTTTAGATCTCCATGTGAAAACCTTCAGGCCAGTTACTATTCAAGAAGATAACTTCATATTAAGGCAGTGTACCTTGTTATTTTTTAGGGCAGTGATGTCATAAAGAGGAGGCCAATCTTTCTTCTCAGCCAGTATATGAGCAGCACCTTTGAACTTCCGTAAGGCATGAACCTCATCAAACATCCATGGGAAGATCATCTGCAGGAGCATTATAACGTAGTTAGTAGTCAAAAGCTGCAAGCAACAACATGCAGGAGGCCAGCTCCAATGTAATTTAAAAGTTGCATTAAGACACTTTATATGCAACACAGCCATAGGTCTACTGCTTACGCACAACATGTCAGTCAACCCTGTAGACTGGTCCCAAGTGCCTACCAGCACAAGGTTTTATGCCATCATGCATGCACATCTAGATATCCATAAGGTAAAACTTCAAAGTTCATGACTCCCCTAAAGTATTCTACATCTCACATGCGGCTGATCATTTCCATCCATGAGATATCTAATGAACATAATATCTGAATAAATCATCACTGATCTGTCTGATACACTTGTATAACTGGATGTAACCTATGTCTTTTTATCATTTTTAAAACAGAATGCTGGAGCCTATGCCTACCTCTCCTGTGAAAAATACTGGACGACCTTCTTTTGCAGCCCGGACTGCATCAAATTTGCCCTCAAATTTGCCCTCATCTTCAGCCCTTATTCTCTGAGCAGACCACCGTGATGAGGCACCCTTCAACAAATAAATAACTACATAACTAGACGAATTAATGAGCAGAGGAAAACTAAATAAATGAACAACCAATGAAGAAAACTACAGTTTCAAGAATATTAGGAATATAGTTCTGAAAATTAAAGAGATCAAAGCAGTTACCTGACAGTATATGGACTCATGCAGAAGAGCATAAAGTGGATTTGTATCAAAAGTTGACCACTTCTCGAACTGCACACATGGAATGGTTTAAGGTTGATACGAGGAATAATATTTGAAACCTTAGATTTAGCATAAATCAAATGCAGTTATTTTCTTACAGCATCCAAGAAGTAATAACTGATTTCCTTTTGTTCTCCTGGAACTATTATAGGATCCCAGACCCTCTCAAACCTGTAAGTGGAATGAAAATATAACTCACTTGAAGAATCATAAAATTGTAACAATTTAAAATCTAGGTTTGTATTCATTCAGCCTTACATGTAGTGTAAGCGCTCAAAACCAGCACTGGTTCCTAAGCCAGAAAGACCAAGCATTTGCAATCCCTTTGGGGTTAGGATACCCCCAGATGGAAGATGCACCTGTACAAAAAGAAGAGTGGGTCGGGGTTGATTTCAAAGATCAAGCTTAGTTCTCAGCATTAGAAACAACATCAAGAGCATATGTTCTAGACCCTCACCCCGCCTCCCTCAGATTCTGACAAATAGTTAACAACTTCACGAACAATCTCAGCATCTTGAGGATACCTTTTGTAGTACTTCTCATTCTGATGTATAATCTGTTCAAAGCATGCTCTATACACACAATCTGCCGTGCATCCATTTCCTATTGGAGGGATTCCTCCAGTTAAAAGGACTTGTTTTAGTCCTTGCGGAGCAAAACTCAAATACGTTACTGCACAAAAACCACCATAGCTCTGCACAAGGAAAAAGAACAAGCTGTGATTCTTGTTAAATCGCGCAGGCTACAGTGCACCACAAGAAAATTATAAGAAATGACTTGATAGAGGTATTCTCATGAACCAAAAAAAACAACATGAGATCAACAGCTTCAAATATGAATAAGGAGAATAATGTTGAAAGTGTGAAGGAACTCTTGGACCTTAAGAATAATCTCTGATGATAAAGTAGGTATGTGTTAGTAAAAGGGGGAGGACCATCATGCTATAGTCGAGATATTACATGCACACATAAATAACAAACGGTAATAGTAATTAATACCTGACCCAAAATTGTCCACGGTGCAGCATCAGGAACAAGATGTACTCGAATAAACTCTGCATCGTTTACTATATTATTGGCTCGAAAGTGTTTTAAGTAATCAGCCAGATCCACTTCAGACTTCAGTTGCGACATAGATGAAGCCGTCAAAGGAGTTGATAAACCTGTTCCTCGCTGCAAGTAAAATGTATCAGTAGGAGAATAACAAATCAGGTATTGGCAAAAGCTTGTTATAAGATATGCCTAAATGACCATGCCTGATCCATCAGTATAATCCGAAATTCTTCAGATGCCTTATGCATCCATCCACTGGCTTCAGTTGGTCGCGGGCACTCAAATCCAGGTCCACCTTGTAGAAATAATAGGTATGGCAGTGGTTGCTCTTCTTTACCAACTGCAGTATGAATTGAACTTTGTTAACAGAGTACCAGAACCACAAACATGACTAAAAGAAGGAAACTCATATGCCTTGTCTGTGAAGAATATGAGCAATTTGCAGAATGACAGAATAGGAAAACAGTTAGCTTGCCAGTTACATTACTACCTCGTCCTCAATAACACAGAGGTTTCATAACTAAAACAGTTTGCATTACCTTATCATTCATAAGCAGAAATTTATTTCACAATCTTACTATTTTCCTTTCAAAAAGTATTCATTTTAGTTACTGAGAAAATGTAGCAGATTAATCTTACATTATTTTCAATACTGAACCACGACAACAAAAAACTGTCACCATAGTTAATGCCGTGGATTCAAAGCAGTATTCAATGTCTGATTCTTTCGCTTTCCTCCATTTTCAAAGTAACCAAACAGAGCAAAGCACAAAAAAGTCAACTACTACACTAACCACATTAACTTCACGGAAAAATTAATCACTTTAACTGATACACAATACATTGCATAATTCACTTTCAGCACCAATCAAACAACAATTAGCAGATAATAACACGAATTAAACTTAATTAACGACCTGATTAAACTTTAATTACCTGCAACAACTTCGCGAGCGAAGACTGATATCTTAGACGAAGCCTTACGATCCACGGAGTAGTCGAGAGGCACTGTGAAGCGGTGGTCGCGGAGTCGGAGCTCCGGCACCGAATACCACTTCCCGGCAACGTGGTCCGGCAAGGAGGCTCCGTCGGTGGCGTTAGGGACGGACATGGCTGTGACTGTACGGACTGAGCTCCGGCTGTAGTGGAAGCAGCGAAGCTTGGTGATGTGAATGAGCGGAAGGGTGCGAAGAGAGAGAGAGGAAGAGGGAATGCGGAGGAGGAGTGAGTTTATCAAAGAGGGTGGCGCGTAAGTTGCCAGCATTTTGGGGGCAAATGTGGAAGGGTCAGGGTGGTTCTGGTTGTGAACACGTGGCGCGATCTGTTTGTGGGTGGAGCGAGATGGAGTTGGACCATCTGGGACGTTGATAATGTAGACTAAATGCGTTGATAATACAAAAATGCGTTTTTCTACGTGATTTCATTAAATTGAACTCCGTTGAGACATGAGTTTTGATAATAGACCTTAAAAAAAGCCGATAGTCTAGATGGGGGCTTTAAAAGAAAACCCTATAATTAAAGTACAAACAAAATTGTTACAAACCCAAGTCTGTTAAACTACATACACAGATTAATAAACGTACAATAGGACTGTGGCACTCGATAACATTTGTCACAAAACAAAACCAGCGAGCCACCGAGTCCCAACCTTACTTGGTGTCAGTCAAACGTCAAACAAGCACAACAACAACACGAGTACACAATCTTCTCTCTCTCATTGCAGTTTGGTAGTAGTCTCGGTCTAGGTGGCGCAGCCCAAACGCCTTCCAAACCATTCTCTCGTCACATAAACCCACAACCCCAGTATCTCTCTCTCTCAATGATGGCATTGCTGGCCGCCGTCTCCCGAGCCTCCTCCCTCAGCCGAACTGTCGCTCAGACCCTCCGATGCATGAGCAACGTGCCGGAGAACACCGTGTACGGCGGCCCAAAGTCTCAGAGCCCAGACCACAGAGTCACCGTGACCCACCTGAAGCAGAAGCACAAGAAGGGTCAGCCCATCACCATGGTCACCGCCTACGACTACCCCTCGGCGGTCCACCTGGACTCCGCCGGCATCGACATCTGCCTTGTCGGCGATTCCGCCGCCATGGTCGTGCATGGCTACGACACCACCCTCCCCATCTCCCTCGACGAAATGCTCGTCCACTGCCGAGCGGTGGCGCGTGGCGCCAAGCGCCCGCTTTTGGTTGGGGACTTGCCGTTTGGATTCTACGAGTCCAGCTCCACTCAGGTACAGCATGAATGGCAGATTGTGTTATTAAATTGATTTGTGAGGGTTGTTGTTTTCTGGGTTTATTTTTATTTGGGGAATTGATGATCCCGATGGTGAAAGTTGAAAGCTTTAAATTTTGAGCTAGAGGTTTTTGTTTAAATTTTTTAACAACTAATTGAAGCACTGTTGGATTCTTGTAAGTTGTGAATGAGGGTGATTTGTTTGGTTACTGAAAAGTTAAAGGAAAATGGAAAGGGAAGAATATTTAATCCATTCCTTCGTTTTTTTATTGTTTTCGGTTGATGAAATTTATGATCCAAATGATGAATAGCTAAAGCTACGAGCTTTTCTTACATTTTCATAGCAACTAAGCAGAAACAGAGCTGTATTGAATTGTTGTATTGAGAGTGTGTTTTGTAGATTGGGTTTGCGTTTCTATAAGTGAGCAATGGGTTGGTGATGTTGCAGTTTCAATTATGAGCAGGCTATTGATTCAGCGGTGAGGATCTTGAAGGAAGGCGGAATGGATGCGATAAAATTGGAAGGAGGGTCACCTTCAAGAATTACCGCGGCCAAATCTATTGTTGAAGCTGGAATTGCTGTAATGGGGCATGTGGGACTTACTCCTCAGGCCATTAGCGTTCTCGGGGGTTTTAGGCCTCAGGGAAGAAATGTTGCTAGTGCTGTAAAGGTCTGTGTGTGTGCACGCACATGCATGTGTTGGTAATTATTTTTCTATTTGGGCTCGCATGTTTGCATTGTTGTAACAATGTTGTATTGGATTCTATGTGAAGGTTGTGGAGACAGCGCTGGCTTTGGAAGAAGCTGGGTGTTTTTCTGTTGTTTTGGAATGTGTACCTCCACTTGTAGCAGCTGCAGCAACATCTGCTCTTCAGATTCCTACCATGGGCATTGGAGCAGGGCCTTTTTGCAGTGGTCAGGTTAGTTTATTACATAGTCCTGTTCGTCTTGGCTGATGCATATGAGTTAGATGCTTGCGTGTGTAATTCCTTTTGGTGCTAAATAGATATTAGCATCTTTTAGAAAGTTTGGTTTAATAAGATATCATTCTATATAATGTATATGTCTTAGTGTAACTAGAACTTTTGGTTTTAACAGAACTTTTAGGCATTTGGTGGGAAAATCAAATCAATTTTCATTGTTCCAGATTTTTGAAGTTGTATTACTTTTTAATACTGTCATTGTGGAATATATTGAAACATGATGCGACAGGTTCCATTAGTAGTGATGGGTAGGATTGGCTCAAGACTATTAAATTTGAGCTCGGGCTCAAGCTTGGAACAAGCATAGAACCAGAGCTTGAATTACACATTCTTCTTAAGGGATTGCTTAAATATATAACACAAACAAGCCAGTGGCTTTTGGCTCGGGCTTGGTTTGTGAGGCTCAATTTTACCAATCCTCAAAATGAGCAGTATTATGAGCCTCTCCGATCATTTGCAGCCCTCATTGGGAGATTTTCATAGAAATTACCATGACAGTCTTTTCTGATATTGGAAGACTTTCTCTTTGAAAGATGCACTGGAAGCTTGTTTTATTGCAGAAATTCATGGGATGCAAATATTCTGCAGGCATATGTTGGTTTATTTGTAAGAATTATAATTTTCAAATGGAGATTAGGCTATAGGCTATAGGTTATATAACCTATGGGTCTAGTCTAGAATTTTTTCCGTTCTTTCTTTTCTTTGTTATTTGTTAGACACTTGTTAGTACATTGTGCACTTTCTTTGAAGCAATACCTTGGAGAAACTACCTCTGGCAGAACTCTAATGTGTCATGTATCTTGGAACAAATTAAATTTTCCAGACTCCAGAAAGTTCCTGAACAAGCTGATGCCACCATATTAATTTTAATCTTTTTTGGCATTATGTTTTCCTTCAACTGCTTTGCCCTTGTACCTTCCACATTAAATTAACTGATATTTTATAGCATTTTCGTGTTATTTCTTCAGAGACATGGTTTTTCTTGTTTCTGATGCACTTAACTCTTTTCCCTATATTACGCAGGTGCTAGTTTACCATGATCTTCTCGGAATGATGCAACACCCACATCATGCCAAGGTTAACTCAACAGTTGCATCTCTTTAAAATGATGTTTCTGTATACTTATATGGATTTTGTTTAATCCAAGAAGCACCACACCTTTTTCAGGTTACCCCAAAATTCTGTAAGCAGTTTGCTCGCGTTGGAGATGTCATCAACAAAGCTCTGTTGGAGTACAAAGAAGAAGTGACTAGTGGCTCATTTCCTGGCCCTGCTCACAGCCCATATAAAATAAATGCTGCTGATGTTGATGGATTTTTAAGTGAGTTACAAAGGTTGGGTTTGGACAAGGCAGCATCTGCAGCAGCTGAAGCAGCCGAAAAGATGAATACAAGCGAATTACCTGGTGGAGGCAAGTGACTCATTAGGGAACAACCCAGATTAATTCATTTTTAATGTAGAGCTCATGGTATTTGGTGGAAAGCTGCACCATGAAGTGAATGATAGAGAAATGAAAGTGATAAATATTTATAATGTTTTGCATTGTCGTATAAGAGTTTATTGGAACAGAGTCCCACCTTCTTCTCCCTTTAACATTTCTCTTTGTAACAGTGAGGTGTCCAAAATATGCCATTGGGTTCCATTTTGAGTTGCAGTGGAAAAGTTATTCTAGTATAAAGTTGTTTTTAGAATTTGGAAGCTACTTCAGGAATAAGCTGTGAAGCCATTTCTAGATTTATTCATGATCTGAGAATAAAAGTAGCACTACTGAAATTTTTGTACTTAAAAACTTTTTGTGATTAGTATTAGTTTGAGAATGCAGTAGGGGGTTTGCTTTTTCATATTCCACATTTCTTTGGACAAATAAGGGTGGGAATATTGTTATTTGCGGTAGGGATCTGCGGCAATAAACAAGTGTTTTTAGGGGTGTGCAATGTGTCTTGTGGAACTTTGTTAGTTGGATGAATTTGGTGAATAATGGAATAGAACCTAGAATCTGATTTGGTATTGTGATGTTGATCTCTAAGGAAACAGAAAAAAAGAAAAGTCGGAAAGGAAAATAATTTTATAATAATAATATTCTCTTTTTATTATTGGCATTAATTATTACATAACCCTGGAAATGTTCTATTCTTAAATATTTTGGCAACATAACTATTTTATGTTGATAGCCAAGTGTCAACCCGAAACTTCGACTGCCAAGCTGACCAACCATCAAGCAGACCCGCCCAATAAGAGGCGGCTTGGTGGCGGGTTGCCGTACTCCACCACCAGATAAAAAGGAGACAATGGAGAGACATAGATGAGAGAGGCATATGAAGCTCTTTGTAGGCTCAAGCCGCCCCTAAATCGCTTTGAGCCGACGAACTGATTAACGCTCACCCACTATAACCAGTGCTATGCGAGTGGTGGCGGATTGAGCCCCTAGACAACCCAAGCCACCCGCCACCCATAATACACATGCGATAATAAAGTCCCGCATTAAAAATTTACAAAAGAAAGTAACTCTTTAATACCAAAAAAAAGAAGGTACAAAGCCACTTCCTCATAGTCCAAACGCCCTTTCGTTCAAAACCTCTTCCAAAACAAAAATGAACGCCCTGTCAGGCTCGGCATCAAAGCACTCAAAACCCATCCTCCACCTTCTTAAACCCCAAACCCCCAAATCCGAATCCTCCATCTTCCTCCTCAGCCACAACCTCTCCACCGATTCCGACCCCAACCCCAACCACCAACCCCAAGACGAAGACTCCCTAATAACCCAAGTGGTCCAACTCCTCCAACCCAATGAAAACGACTGGAATTTCGACCAACTCCACCACGTCCTCTTCTCCAACTCCACCTCTCCTCCTTCGCCTCGCTCTCTCTTCCGCATCACTCGCCGCCTCGGCGCTTTCTCCAAAGCCTTCAAGTTTTTCGACTATGTTTCAGACAATGTGGGGGCAACAACCCCACCAGGCTCGCCGGCTTTGCTCTCCTCCGCATTCCAGGGCGTTCTCGAGCTTGCTAAGCGAGAACCCACTTCGGTAAGCAAGCTTTATGGCTTATATGGGATGGCAAAAGAGCGGAACGTCCTGCTTAATATCAGCTCTGCGGCTCTGCTCGTTCGGTCACTGGGTATGGCTGGTATGGTGGATGAGGCGCTTGTTGTGTTTAGTGAACTGGACCCGGTTTTGAAAAACACCCATCTTCGCAATGTAATGATTAATACGTTGTTGAAATCGGGTCGTGTTGATGATGCGCTGAACATGCTCGACGAAATGTTTGATACAAAATCGGAGTTCTCGGTTGAGGGCGTGACGGGTGATATTGTATTTGCCTCTTTGTTGAAGCGAGAACGGTTGGGAAGGAGGGTCGATGAGGAGGAGATTGCGGGTTTGGTGTTAAAATTTGGTGAGCATGGTGTGTTTCCTAATAGTATGAATCTTACGAAGTTGGTCTCTTCGCTGTGTAGGAATAGGAAGACTAGTCGCGCTTGGGATGTTTTACATGATGTCATGAGGTTGGGTGGTGCTGTAGAAGTTCCTACTTGCAATGCGCTTTTGGCAGGTTTGGGAAGAGGTAATGATTTTGAGAGGATGAATGAGCTTATGGCAAAGATGAAAGAGATGAACATTCACCCCAATGTTGTAAGTTTTGGTATTGTTATTAATCATTTATGCAAGTCTAGGAGGGTGGATCAGGCCTTGGAGATTTTGGAAATGATGAGTGGAGGAGGAGAGAAGAGCGATGGGGTTTTGTTTGAACCTGATGTGATCATTTATAACACTCTGATCGATGGACTTTGTAAAGTGGGGAGGCAAGAAGAAGGACTACGTCTGATGGAAAGGATGAGATCGCAAAATGGCTTTGCACCTAATACTGTTACCTACAATTGTTTGATTGATGGTTTCAACAAAGTTGGGGACATTGAGAGGGGTCGGGAGCTCTTTGATCAAATGAAGGAGGAAGGCATACCACCAAGTGTGATTACTCTTAATACCTTGGTTGATGGTTTGTGCAAGCATGGGAGAATCAACAGTGCATTTGAATTCTTTAATGAAATGCAGAGGGATGGTCTGGAAGGCAATGCTGTTACTTACACAACCTTAATCACTGCGTTTTGTAGTGTAAACAATATTAACATGGCAATGAAATTGTTTGACCAAATGTGGAGAGCTGGATGCTCCACAGATGCAATCGTTTACTACTGCTTGATCTCTGGTTTAAGCCAAGCTGGAAGGATGGACGACGCCAGCTTTGTTGTATCTAAGTTGAAGGAGGCCGGTTTCACCCTGGATCTCGTTTGCTTCAATGTTTTGATTAATGGGTACAGCCAGAAGAATAAATTTGAGAAGGTTCTTGAAATGATAGAGGAAATGGAGGAGGCCAAAGTAAAGCCTGATACCCTTACATACAACACGTTGATTAGCTATTTCTGCAAAGCTAGGGACCTTATAACCGCTAGTAATGTACTGAGCAAGATGATAGATGAGGGTCTTGTTCCCACTGTTGTCACTTTTGGAACCATGATTCATGGATATTGCTTGAATGGCGACACTGACAAAGCCATGGAAATCTTCAGAGACATGGGTACTAAAATAAAGATTCCTCCCAACACTGTAATATACAATATTTTAATAGATTCTCTGTGCAAGAAGAATGAAGTGGAACTCGCTCTTTCTTTGATAGATGGTATGAAAGGTAAAGGGGTGAGACCTAATACCACGACATACAATGCCATGTTCAAAGGCCTTAGGGAGAACAATTTATTGGAGAAAGCATTTAAATTTATGGATCAAATGGTTGAAGATGCTTGTAATCCTGATTATATAACCATGGAGATTCTTACGGAATGGTTTTCTGCTGTTGGCGAAACAGATAAGTTGAGAAGATTTGTGCAAGGATATGAGGTTGCTGCTTCTACTGCTTAGAGTAGTTGCACTCACAGAAGGATGGGATTATTGGATATAGATAGTCAGCATTGTGAGTTTCCTATGCTTAGAAGAAAGCATATTGGTTCCAATGTAGTTGTATTCTGGGTTAAATCTTGTTAGATTCTTACGAGTATGTAGTTGGAGACCCCTCAGTTCACATGGGTTCTGCTCATCTGAGTCTCTGTTGCAACATTTTTCATGTCCTTGGTGGATTCAAGCCATCCTTAGCCAAATAAGGAGGTAATTGCAATGTAATCCATATACATGTTGCTAAATTATGCTCAATTCAGGCTTTTGACAATGAGAGGATCGTGCAACAGTGTTCTAAGCTATACTTGAAGGTTAACATTGCACTGACTGTGTTTATATTTTGTGAGCATTGCTAGTATATGAATCTACTTTTGGTGGTTGCATTGCTAGTAATCTTAATAATTTTTTTGTAAAATATACTTTTTAAAATCTCAAGTGAGACTCAGATTCATAACCCCATATGATCATATCCTACCAAATGTTTTTACTTTCTATGACTTGTTACCAGTAGAAAAATGGTAAAGGAGGCAGATTCCTTTGTGCATATTATCACATCTTTTTGTGGAACATGGGTGTAATTATTGAAAAGCAGCGTTGACACTTGATAGAGAAGTGATTTGGGTGAATGCAACCACGTTGATATTTGAACACTGATTACAATACAAATCTCAGAAGTTAACTCTTTTATCATGCATTCCTGTCCAAACGCAATTGACTAAAGAAGCCATTTCAAATGAGTGGTTGCAACTTGCAACATTTTGGCTTAATGTAAAATTCTACTTTTCAGAGCTCATCTTTAGCTGATTCAAACCTTCCACAACTCTTTCAATCCCCTCCACAACTCATGACTATTGTTGTATATTATATATAGTATTCTGGGTCCTATTGTTTCAATTTTAATCTGACTTGTTCATTAATCGTGCCATGCTCAGATTAGATCTTAAGAGCAAAACATATTTCTATAGCAAACATGACTCATACGCTCGTAATAGAATAAAATAATCCACATGCTAACAGACCCAAGAGAAAGAATCTTATAAGCCTACTAGGATGTATACAATACCATAGGATGACATTTAATGTATAAAATACCAGTTAAATAGTTTTTTATTTGGACTTGGTACTCAATATCAATAATTGAGTACTAACTTAACATATTTTATGTTACTATTTCCTATCATTTATGGATTCGTGTTAAGAACTAATACTTGATTTAAACCCACTAATTTCATGTAGAAAATGATAACCCTCAACATAATAAATCTAAGTTAATCACTTGGGACCTCAAGCCCCATCCACGCACTCTTATGTCCCTGCCAATGACATTTAATTGTGATTGATTTTTTTTGCACAAGTTGTGATTTATGAATGATGGTATTTCGGTAATAATCGAGCCATCAAAACTATGCAAATGGAGCAAAAACCAGCGAACTGGCCTTTGGATGAAGCGAACTATGGCACACAGTAGGAAGCCATTTGCATTTAATAAAAAGAGACCTCACTTTTAGAGTGGGCACAAGGACAAACCATAGTAGGAATGGTAAACCATAGATTGAGATGTCTCCCAACATCTGAATTTCCTCAAATTAAACTTTGACTTTTATTTAAATTAAGTATTTAAACTATTATTTATTTTAATTTCATTATCGAATAATACTATCAAATTTTGATAATATGTCTTGTACATGTCATATCTAGATCAGTCCATTCATGAAAGATAAATCAACATCGAAAATTCAATCCAAACAAGAGGATTACCACTATACTTTTGTAATAGTTAAAATCACATGCATCAACTCCCAAACCAAAAATAAATCAATAAATGAAAAAGATTTAATGGACTACTCTAACAACTACAAGCCTTTTTGCCCTTACTAACCTCATAATTAAACATTGTTAATCAAGATTCCACCCATAGTTACACGGTTACTTACACCCATAATTCTCTCCCTAAACCCAACAAAAAAAAAAAGACAATTGGTTTTTTTTCGACAAAGGGCTGACTTTTGTCGGTGAATCAGATACTGCCGGCGGCCGCAGCAGCATTTTTAGCAATCCAAGGTATCCCAAATCTCGCCGGAGAGTGATCGGAAAAGTAGTCTCCGGCGAGCCCCTCTAAACCCACAAAGAAATCGTCGCTGACGACCGTATCGCAAAGCCCAAAGAACTCTTCTTCCTCGTCTTCCACCATGGGACTCGCCTTGTCCTCCTTGATTTCCGTGGTTGTACCTTGAGGTGCAACAAGCAGCTGCTCTTCGTCCACCGACGTCGATGTCGCCGGAGAGCAGGGCTTGGCTGTGGTGGGTTTGGTGGGGTCGCCGGCGGTGGCTGCCGGTTGGGGTGAGAAGGGCTTCTGGCGAGTGGAGCCGGCAAGCGAGTTCCGGTGAGTTGGGGCCGGGTGATTGTGCTCGGCCGTGTAGGTGACTATGAACATTTCCGGGTCGGATCTGTTCCGCTCCACTTGTTTTCGGGCCAAACAACCCTTTGAACTGCTACATCTATAATAGCCCCTGTGGTTTAAAAACAACACAAACCCATTACATTAAACCCTGTGAATTTTTAAAAAATTTAATAAAATTATTTATTTTTTACATGAATTATGAAAAATTAAATGAAAACACACCTAGGATATGGGGAGCCCTTGATGGGTTTTTGCCCATATTTACGCCATGCCCATATGTCCGAAGAGAGACTCTCAGCTGGTACTTGGCAAACTTTCTTAAGCTGGTTCTTTCTGAAGTAAAGCATAAATGACTAAAATTATGGACTAAATAGAAAAATTTACGAGATGGGTATTTCCCAAAATTCAGTCTGTAGATTTTCCAAGTTGTAAACAAAATCGAGGAGAAATGTTTTTACCTTTTTTTGGATCGTGGAGTAGTAGTAGTCAATGAACCAGCATGAGATGATTGCTTGGACTGCTGGTGTTGGTGTTGTTGTTTGGGCTGTGCTTGATCTTTCGATGGAGTACTGAGAGAAGAGAAAGAAGAGATTGTTGGTGTGATTTGTACTGAGGAGAGAGGATGAGGCTGAGGAGGCTGAGATTTGGGGAAGAAGGGCTTGTAAAGGTCATGCAATTCCTCTATGGCATTTCTTGATTTAATGGGATCTGGGGGAGGAGAGAAAAGTAGAAGTTGGTCTACTACTGCAGCCTGTTGCGGAGGACTGCTGCTACAAAATGAAGAAAAGGAAGGGCTTGAATGAAAATCTGATGGCATGAAACATGTGTTGTTGTTGGTGGTGTTGGTGGTTGATGTGGTGTTGGTGCTTGTGGTGGTTGTGGTGGTGGTGGCGGTGGAGCAGCCTCTGACCACCGCCTGCAGATCCCAATCATCCTCCATATTGAGAGACAAGGTTTGTGAATCTGTACCTTGTGTCTGATAGCTACCACTGTTTGAGGACAAGAAAAAGAGACAGAGAGAGCGAGACAAAAGAGGGCGCTGACTTTTTATACGTGTAGAGAGAGAGAGAGAGAGAGGTGATAAGGGTGTAATGAGTAGGGAAAGGAATTATATAAAACAATGTATATATAGAGAGAGAGAGAGAGAGAGAGAGTGGGTTTTAATTTATTTCTTTTCATTTACAAAAAGTCTAAAGGGCAAAAACAAGTGGTTTTCCTCTAGTGAGAGAAAGAGGAGAGAGGTTGGCATCTCTATGCTTTGCTTTGCTTTTTTGTTGAAAAATAAATTAGAAATGAAAATCGAAAATGAAAACTGGTTTTCGGATTTGGGGTTGACTTCGTGAAATGTCAAAGGCGGATTTGATTAGAAAAGTTTGCACACGGTGTCTAGGGAGTGGAGCTCGCGAGTTATACCGACAAAAAGAGAGAGAGAGTGAATTAATATTTTATTAATAAATGGAATGAAAAAGTGGAAGCCAGTTAATTTGGGCGCTCCTGTCAAAACGCTTGATATGCTCTGCTATTGCGAGATTTTAGTGGGTAGGTAAGAATCATGCACACCCTAATTTGCGTCTTGCCTATAATTGATCCATTTTTATTAGGGGTTTCAAATTTAATTCAATCTCTTCTTAATTTTATCAATCTAAATCAATAATTTTGACCAAACAATCTAAAGCTTAGACGATTATGTTAGCTAAATTACTCAATCTTCATGTCACGCTTATTATGCTATTGGTTTTGATTTGATGACAATTTTGTTTCTATGTTTCAATATTTTTTTTCTTTTCCAAAATTATAAATCATCCATTTAGCATTAGTTGGATGCTACTTTTAAGTCAAATTGATTGGATTTCAAACTTATAGATCAATAAACACCACTAATTTTGTTTACTTATGATACATTCATGGTGAATCTTAAATATCAAGACCAACTCATAAAGGATTCCAAAAGGCCTAAAACATTTGACATAATATATAATATCACACATATCATGCTTGACTCATTCCACAATATAGTCTTATACACCAAACTATTCATTTTTTAGAACTCCCTTCAAGGATTATCACCACTATTATATCAATGTTTTATCAAAAATATTTTATTTGGTAACTTATTTGATCACTGTTAAATAACTAAATAAATTTTTATTTAATTAAATTTTTGCATGAATAATTTTGAAGAGTCATAAAGAGTAAATGATTCGATTATTGAACTATGTTTTGGAGTAAGCCTAATGTCATATTACATCACAAGGAATGCTAGTTACCTTATATTTTCTACATTCTCCTTCTACCTTTACTCTTTATTTTTTCATCACTCAGTGTAATCACAAGTTCACAACACGTGGTATAACCAGCCTATATGTTGCAATATGGGTGAATGTTCTTAATATTGTATCTTACAAATATAAACACATCGTCAATAATACCATTACACGTTGGATTGATTACACCACATAACGATATATCGGTTATACTGAATAATTTTTTCATAATCAGAACCGCTCATTTTATAGATCACTCTTTAAATATCATATTTACAAAAAATCAACCAAATCGAAAATTGTTTAATCATCAATATATGGTTTGATAATAGTTAGATTCACCATATAAATTTAATAACGTTAGATGAATGAATGATTTTTAATTCAGTTGATTTTTTATAAAGACGATATTTAAAGAGTATCTAATTAGAAATGAACAATTATGATGATAAAACTACATTATTAAATAAACAAAAGAAAGAAGTTAGAAGGAGAAAATAGCTAACATGTACATATCTTAAATTACATATGTTGGTATGTACTTAAACATTCCTCTATATTACTAACTTTATGTTTGATACTTAAAGTTTTTAACTAGCATGCATCAAAATCTCTCCAAGGCAGGCTAGGCTAGGCATACATGTCCCCATTTAGAAATGCTCATATTAGATATAGATGGTACAGTCACACATTGCTCATTTTTAAGTAAATTACATACACTCATTGTATAACAAACTTCAAAACTAGACATTGTTGGTTGTCATTTCTCATAAAACGTTGGTCTCAAGTTCTCAACCCAATATACATAAAAGAACATATTTAAATTAAGTAAAAGATTGCAACAATTAAACTTTGAGGCGCATGCACTTGTGATTGTAATGAGGCGCTGTCTCTCTTTCTTCGAATCGATCCGACGATCACGATATGTTTAAAGTGTGCTATCAAAATTGGCGGTGATTTGAGGTCTTCTAGTATTGAACGATGTGTGATTCACTGACACGGCGTTAGTGAGTTGTGTGAGTGCATGTAAAGTTGGTTCCTAAACGTAAGTAGCACAAGGCATTGAATTATAAGTGTGTGGGGTCAAGAAATTATACAAAAAAAGGACTAAATAAAGAAGAAAAAGAGTTACATGTATAATTTTTTTTTTAGAAATTTAGGATTAAATACCAAGTTTTAATACTTTTTAGAAAATCAGTTTTGTTCATAATTTTTAGATTTAGCTACTAACTAATGAACTTGATTTTTAGAATAGGTCACAAATTTACAGCCCATTTATTTTGGACTTTATTTGTTTGACAAATTTGCCCTTCTATTTTCCTTTGGCCACATATAATAGGTCTTAGATAAAATTAAATGTAAATGCCCCATAACCCCCTAATTAGAGCTACAATATTTCTAAACCCCCACCTTATATTAAACTATCCCAAAACCCCTTAGTTTTCATTTAAACTCTCTCAAAACCCCCTTTTCAAAGCTAGCCCCTTTTTAATATTTATTATATTCCAATTATATCCTTTT